>CM035157.1:75838412-75993256 GCA_020205615.1 Panax quinquefolius
GGTTATCATGTCTAGTATTTATTTGATATTTGTACAGCGGTATATGTTGTTACCATCTTTTGGATACTTTATGATTATAATTTGATATGGTTCAACATATACATATAGAACCCTTTTTTTTGTTTGTATTGTGTTACATGTGTTGTGACATGGTATATTTGTTAGAATATCGTAGGGCATACCTGAGCTATAACCACCTGTGGGGTTTGGGTACCTCAGGCGTCATCTTGGCACGAGAGGCATGAAACTTTGTGTGGAAGTGTGATTAATCCATGGCGTCTCCGTTTTGGGCTCCGGAGGAAGTGGACCATTTGGTGTTTTGTTGTTAGAGGTGTATGGGTTAACCTTAGTTTTTTGTTCTGCGGATTGGTGATATTATGCCAAACACATCTATTCGATTTGCATAAATTTAGATTCGCGGTCCAATGTGTTAGTGCTTGTGTGACATTATTTTGATTGTCTGTGTGACATCATTTGATTTACTTGTGTGACATTATTTTGACTTGCCTGTGTGGCAAAGTATATTTATGAGCTCAATCTGTATGAAATAATCTCAGCCATTTGATTCAGCCTATTATTTCATTATATTAGTTTTGTTAGTTTCTGTTCAGTTCAATTAATTGGGTTAGTTTTTTCAGTTCATTATTTTTTTTTACACTTATGTTTGCTTCGTTAATTTTGTTGCTTCAGATATATTATATTCAAATATTTGGAAATTATATTTTTGTCGGTATTTAAGCTTGAGGCTTTGTTCAGTATTTTGTCTCAATTAATTTCGTGTATCAATTGTATATCTATATTCGTACTGGGTATTTAGCCCATGCTGTGTTATTCTTTCGACAGGTTTACAGGGGTGATTCAGGGCTAGTGTGATAAAGAGATGCATTTGACCATCTAGGTTAATTCGATTTTATGTTTGATTATTTTGACTCTGTTTGGAGAATTGTATTTGGTACTTTATTGATGGAAATCATTATTAAATAGTTGATGTTATTAGTGCTATGTTACTTATTTTGAAGTTTGTTGTGTTTTGCACATGACCTCCCTTTCTTTTTCGGGAAGGGGGTGTTATAGTTCCTTTCCGAAAGTTTCTTAGGCTCGACATGATGGTATAGATTTCTCAAACATGAGAAATGATGATAAAAAAACATTCAACACATCTAATTTCTCGTTTTGTGGATAAGGTATTTCTGTAGTAGATTTATGGACCAACTTTTGGTTGCATAAAACTTGCTTTTCTTTCATGATTAAATTATAGGAGATCAATAATAACTTGGCAATGAATAAGTTCTATTTTTACTTTTAACAAAATGATAGTTTTACTAATTTTCATTTATAGCTAACCATGGTTTAGAGATGGGGAATGTTGTTTAACATTTTTGGTTGAATGTCGTGGAGCTTTTGGTAGCATAAACAAACTTAAGGTTTGTATACATTTAAGATGATGAGAGAATTAAAATTAAGCTAATTTTAGCAGCAATCACTTATTCCTTTCATATACTTCAACTGAAATCACAATGTGATGGAATCTCAGAACAGTGCTTCAATAATGCTTCTTGAAGCCCAATCGAATATAACAAATAAATACAATTCCTTATGGTGCTGTGTGATGGCTATTGCATCACTTCTAACCTTATGGTAAGTTTTGGTTAGAGGATGAGATTTGGGGGTAGTGACATCCCCTAATCTACAAATTTAAAGATTTGAAATTATTCATTTTAATCAGTCATTGTTGGGCCATGATATTTTATGTACATTGGGCCGAGCTACTTGGTTAATCTACCAGGTCATTTTAGTTGGGCTCGATCAGTTGGGTCCTCTTTGTTGGGTCGGGTCAGTGGGCTGACCCAACAGATATTTAAATATCTACATCTTTGACCGGTGATGATGACAAAGATAATGGCTGACTAATATCCTACATCACATTAATGAGGATTGGACAGTCGGCCAGCGGTGGACAAAGGGGATGGGATCAATAGGTAAGTTACTTGCAGTAGGTGGTGTCAGGGGGGTCGGTTGCACGCAAAACCGGATCTTGTAGTATATCATAGCAAGGAGGACGAGCATAAAAAGGTAACTGATAATTTCATCTCTCTCAATACACTAGATATTTTATCCTCCATTGTTAACCTTGTGATCGCCTGTACTGACTCTCACGCTTGAGCTATCCCCCGACGGTCGAAGCCGTCAAGCTTTTGGTGTTGATCGTGTTTACTGTGCAGGATTAGGACATCTTACGTGATTGGGACGTGGCAGAAGATCTTGGCGTTAACATTGGCGCTAGAAGGAGGGCTGTGTTCTAGTGTCCTTAAGTTTTCAATTACAATCTTTTCAGTTGTTCTACGTCAGAAGATGGTGAGGAGTAGAACTGTTGCACCGGAGGGACAACCGATGCCGAAGGGATGGATTCCAAATATGAATCAGGGGGTTCTCGTTCGAGAGCCCATCGTGAAGCCCGAAGATGGTTGGTCTTTGCTACTGATAAGGAGCGTGATCATGGCCGAAGGCAAGTAGAAGGCACCCCACCTAGAACTCGACACCGAAGTGGTCAAGACGACAAGGCTGCCAAGCTGGCGAAGGTGGTAGACGAGGAAGATAAAGCTTTGGAGGTTCTCTTGAAGCGTAGCGAGGATATAGCTGAGCAGAGGGAGGATATAGCTGAACAGATGCTTCGGATGGCAGAGCTGAAAGAAGGTGATCCTCATGACCGAAGAAGACCAGGGAACCATACTCCTGAGCATCCGAAGAGGGTAATTCACTCTATCAGTTTTTGGGATTAACGTCGCAGCAGACAAAGAAGTAGATCCAGAAGTCACATTTTCGAGAATCCACTGAGGGGATACCGCCCTGTGGGTGCTTATCTTCGGAGAAATCCATCCAAAGCTGCAAATTAGGATGGAAAGGGTCGGGCCGTTCAGAAGAAGCTTTGAGGAGATTTATGTTCAAATCGGCATAAACAGAGTTCATGGATGCTGTGTGCAGACAGATTCTACTTCGGACAATCAGTGCAGCAGGCTGTTAGGTTCAGATTCAGCACACAAAATGCACCCATACTCCTGAGCATCCGAAGAGGGTACCTCACCCTAGGGGTTCCCGGAACTATGACACAAGCAGACGAAGGAGCAGCTCAAGAGGATATTCACCCGAGAATACAAAGAAGGCACCCTGCCTTGAGTGTTCTCGTTGGGGCTCATCACCAAAACAAATCTAAAAGCCGTGCTTCTGGAAATCCGAACACTTCGACAATATTTTCACGGTCGGTTGATGTTGTGGTCGAACATTTCTTTTCTGAAGATGATGATAGTTAAGGAGAAGCGGAAGAGTCCAATAAAGCCATTGCAGTACTTCAGCAGAAGCAGAGTATGCTCTTTGGGAAGTTCATGAGCGCATCTATGGTGATCATTTGGCTGCGAAGTCATTGGCCTACAAAGTACTTCGGCAGGGATATCATTGACCTAAAATTTTTTAGGAGGCTACAGACACCAGTTTATGGGATCAAAGTTTGAAATATTCTTGAAAGAACTAGGGATTCAGCACAGAAAGACTTTGGTAGCTCACCTAAAAGATTCACTTTTTCACAATTGATCTTCTTCCTATTGGCCACAAAATTCACAATGGTGTAAGGAGGACGGGGACTCGTGACCATTCGATGGTAGTCTTTTTGGCAGGTGGTTCTTATGAATTTGTAAGGCCCTTCGTGGTAGGCAAACTTCATCGGTGTAAGGAGGACGGGGTGGACTTGCTGACCATTCGATGGTAGCCTTATCGGCAGGAGTGTCCTCATGGGTTTGTTATACCCTGCGTGGTAGACAAATTCCATAGTCCTTTTAATATTATTTTACCGCGAGTGGTAAACAATATGCACTGAAGTAAGGAGGTTCGGGTGGACTTGTTGGCCATTCGATGGTAGCCTTCATGTTAGGTGTGTCGTTATGAATTTGTTCTACCCCGCATGGTAGACAAATGTCCTTATATATTTGTTATACCCCGCATGGTAGACAAATGTCCTTATATTCTTATTTTACCCCGCATAGTAGACAAATGTCCTTATATACTTGTTTTACCCTGAGTGGTAAACAAGATCCCGATGGTGCAAGGAGGATCAGCCGAATTCACCTTATACATGATCTGTCTCACACTTCGGTAATGATAAGTATGCAATACTTTATTTTGTTCAAGTGTTGAGTTCGGATTATATTATCATTGTTCTTAACTGTTATATAATTTGCTTGATTATTGACTAATAGTTTAAAATAAGAGGCACTTGTACATTTTTCACGTTGATAAATGATGAATTATTGATAAGAAATGTTCACCCAGAAGTAATAAAGCAAGAAGTTTATATTCCACTAATATTAACTGTTCACAAAAAGTTAGGATTTTTGCAGAAAGGTCTACAACTAATGATTTCATATCCTTTGGCATACATATGGACGATCTCATCGTTCGGTTCATGGATTTTTCGATCTTCGCTCGATTTCCTTACGAAGGTCTTCGGTCAGTGGCGGACCCAAATTCCTAACGGCCCGAAGCTCTTTGAGCTCTTCTTCAAACTTCTGACGATGTGCCAGATGCTTTGATTCTTTAGCTTGGATTGACATTTATATCGGTGATGACCCGACTTCCGAATGGCGTTCTCCCTTCGGGCGACATCCTCTTTGGCATCTTCTTCGGCATCCTCTTCGGCTTCTTTGTATTTGGGACGGAGGCACCCGAAGATAGCGTTTGCCTATAAATGACTATTATTAGTCAGCCAGTTCGAATTGATGGGCAGCAATGTAAATGGATAAGTCAAACTATCAAATTCCTTTAGTCCGGTATTTCATTCCTTCATCCATTAGGTCTATGATGGAACTATTGCCGAATCGATGATCATCGGTATCACGAACGCATGCTATTACCGAACCGGTATTTCATTATGCGGCTTGAGCTTCGGTAGTTAAAAGCGCTTCAGTTGGTACTTCTATAGAGGTCGACGAAGATAAACCCTTTGTGTTGCTATTTGATGTTCATAAGATGAGCCTCGGTAACCTATATTTTGGGCCTTTATTGATCTTATTATAATTCCTTTTGCCCTGGACCGATGCCATTTATACTCTTTCATTAAACATCCTGTTTAATAAAAGACTTGGGGGCAATGTTGGGCCATGATATTTTATGTACATTGGACCGAGCTACTTGGTTAATCTACCAGGTCATTTCAGTTGGGCCCAATCAGTTGGGTCCTCTTTGTTGGGTCGGGTCAGTGGGCTGACCCAGCAGATATTTAAATATCTACATCTTTGACCGGTGATGATGACAAAGATAATGGCTTACTAATATCCTACATCGCATTAATGAGGATCGACGATTGGCCAAATGGTGGACAAAGGGATGGGATCAACGGTAAGCTTCTGCGCAGAGGTGGTGTCGGGAAATTGGTTGCAGACGCAAAATCGGATCTTGTAGTATATCATAGCAAGGAGGTCGAACATGAAAAGGTAACTGATAATTTCATCTCTCTCAATACACTAGATATTTTATCCTTCATTGTAACCTTGTGATCGCCTATACTGACTCTCACGCCTGAGCTATCCCCCGACGGTCGAAGCCGTCAAGCTTTTGGTGTTGACCGTGTTTACTGTGCAGGATTAGGATGTCTTACGTGATTGGGACGTGGCAGAAGATCTTGGCGTTAACAGTCACTAATATAAAAACATAATTCACGTGCTTACTTTTTTTATTTTTGTGTAAATCTCTTGTTTTTAAGTGTAGTCACATCCTGACCATGCACATCCGAATATTTTTTTTGGACGCGAGGGGTGGTGGTTTTTGGAGAGTTATGTGGCTCTGGAATTTGCTTTAAATTAGATATTACATATAAGGACTATGTAGATATCATATTTTTTGCCTGCTATGCTGCAGTTGGCTTCATTGGTCTTTGATATTGATGAATGATTTGATGGTGTCCTGTAACCACTATTTTGCTGAATCTCTGTCTCATTTGATATTTTCTACTATATATGTTGTCTTTAATCTGTGTAGGTTATTATAGCTACTTATATGCTAAGTGCTTTGCTGCAACCATATGGCAAAAGATATGTAAGGACGATTTACTATCATTAGCCATTGGATCTGCTATTAGAACGAAATTCTTACATCACGGTGGAGCCGAAGACCCAACAAATACGTTGAATGATCTTGTAGGTGATGGGATTTTGACGTATCATCATGGAGGTATAGCTCCTGACGTTACAAGCCTATGTGATGAATTGGGATTGTTGAAGCCGTAGCAGGCACATCTTCCAAAAATTATTACGTAATTCAAAAAAAATAGAAAATAGTGTGTCGACGTCGGGATTTTTACTGTCCCTTTTTTGTTCTTGTCTTTTGGTGTTCTCATGTTAGCTGAGATTTGTTTAAAAAAACAATTTGTGAAAAGGTCTGACATTTATATGTCGACGATAGGACTATAAGAGTCGCCAGTTGGTGTTTTTAAATGGTTGCACCAACGCAACTGTTAACGCCAAGTTTTGCCAGCGCATCCAATCACAGAATCCACACGCTAGAACCTGCACAATAACAGATCACACAGAAGCTTTATGGCTTGTGCCGTCGGGGGATAGCTTCGGTGTGAGAATGAATATAGGTCGTTCACAAGGTTTAACAATGTAGGCTATGTATTTAGTGCTCAAAAGTAGGTATTACCTTTTAATTTTAACCTTGGCCTTGTATTTATAGTACTCACCACCTTAGAATCCTTCTCCGAGACGGATTAGGACTCCTAGTCATAGTAGTTACCATAACTCGGGTCCAACACAATCTCCTTAAAAGGTGCAAGTGGAATCCAATCCAATCACTACCTTTGGAGTCACCTTATTCAATTATGATTAGGACTCTAGACTCTGCATGTAGGACAACCCACTGTACAGGCCCAACCCAACTGAACTCACCATAGGGAGCCTCGGCCCAAAGGACTCAAGGGCCCGACCCCGAACACCATATACTAAGGTAAGGTTGCGGCCCGAAGGACTCGGTTGCCAAACCCGAACACCATCAGCTTTGTCATGGGCTTCATCCCAATGGCTTATAAATCCCTTCTAGTGTCAGGCTTTTGGCCCATACGAAGGTCGGTAAAACGCTCCCGAACATTTCCCCCCAGTCTCTTGTTATAATTTAATTATAATTAGAGACTTGAAAGGTTATGAATTCGAAGAGTCACGACAGCTAATGATGAGTTTCCTGGGAAACCTAAGCGGTCTGTCCTCATTTCTTGAAACGTTCCATGCCTTCCCACACCTGGGCCCACTCTGGGCATTTAATAGCTGCCCTTAGGTTACGTGCACCTATACCTATAAAATCCTTATCCCAACCATCACTGCCACTCTTTCAAAATTTCTGTATTTCAAAATCTCTTTTGAATTTTCTGACGAGGGCGATTTCCAGTGAGTATTCTGTTCTTCATTTCTCCTTGATTTTGTACTCATTTCTGCTAGCATTTGCTTCAATGGCTGACTCTACCCCCAAACAAACTTCAAACATCTATGATGTCACCATTCCTTTTTTTATTCTCTCCACTGATCTTGTTCCAGTGGATCTACCGGCACCTCCCTCTGAAATTGCCTCCCCTACCATTCTTCCTACTCCGATAAGTACCAAGGCCAAAATTCGAAATGCCTATCACTCCGAAGAGGAGTTCTCCCACATCAACACCCCATCTACTATCACTCCTTCCCAGCTATATGGTCTGACTTCTGCTCAACATTTTGAAAGAGTATAAACTCCGGGTGCCTCAATCGACAGAGAAAATGTTCTGGAAACCCGATGACGAGTGGGTCGCCGTCCCCCTGTATGTTCTCAAATACGGGGTTCGGTTCCCCCTTCATGAGTTTATCTCATCCTTTCTCAGCTTTGTGGGAATCGGGTTCGCATAGCTGGTGCTGAACTCATTTATCTACTTAGTTTCCTTCATCGCCCTGTGCCAAGAGATCGAGATCACTCCTGGTCTCGACTTCTTTTTCACTTTGTTCACAGTCGACGGGTCGAAAGAACCTGGCCTTCGGAAACTAAACAAGAGAGCCAACCGAGCTGTCCTCATTAAGACCCCTTCGAGCAACAAGGGGTGGCATCCACTGTGGTTCTTCGTCCGGGGAACCGACCTACAACTTCTTCCTCACTGGGCCCATTCTGAGGACCCTATAGCCAAAGTGTCCAAATTCCCGAAGGACCGAGCTGACGTTTTCAAAGAATTATACCAAAAGTGGAGCCGGACTTCATTGAATCTAGGGGTTTTGTCCAACAAGACCTGGCTGTATAAACATGGGTGCAAGTACCTCATTCCTCGACTTGTCTATAGTTGGCTTAATTTTCTTTCATCTCATTCTGATTTCTTTTTTTATTAAAAAATTATTCATTGTGCAGTGACGATTTTCAATCCCGAGGGGGCGGACGAGTCCTTAACCCCTCTCCCAACTGAGGCCGAACCAATTCTCCTCCCCATTACTGACGATGCGGCCACAGGTGAGACCATCCCGATTGCCGAACTCTCGACTATTTCCGCTTCAGATCCTGCCCCTCCATTTACCTCCGTTACCGAACCTTCGGGAAAAAATGTTTTGAAGATGAGCCGTGCTGAGAAAGTGGCTCTGTTAAAGAAGACCAAAAGGCCATCCAAGCCTTCCTCAAAAGTTCCCGCCAAGGCCATTTCTGTAGCTCCACCGAAACTGACTCCTCCTCTCCCCGCTTAGGTCGCGGTGATCGAGGATTCAGAGGAAGCCGAAGAGGTTTCTCTTAAACCCCGACCCAAGAAGTCACGACTTACTGATGACCCCGAGCAACCAATTGTTGAGACCGATCCCCTCATCGCCTCAATGCCTACGTCCAAACCGAGCTCGTCTCGCGGGTCATCGACTATCTATTTGTTGAAGAGTCCTTCCGAAGTGTTTTCGTTCAACCTGTTCGATCATTTCAAGCTTTTGGGCGATGATGAACGGTTCAAGGGATTCCCTTCCGAAGAGTATCTGGTGGCCTACGTCCGGGCTCAGTGTCAGGTAATTCTGAGGTTGTTTATCTTGTTCTTGTAAACTTATACTTTTACTTCGATAACTGATGAATGTGTTTGCTGTAGGCCAATGCCATTCTCGCTTGAGTCATCCCTCCTCTCGGCCGAACCACTAAGAAGGAAGTTCAGCTAAGGTCAGATGTGCAGCTGCTCGAGGCTAAAGTTGGGGGTCTAAACTCGGACCTGAAGAAGGAACGTGATCTCCATCCTGAGACCCGGAATAAGGCAACCCGGGCCGAATGCCAGGCAGACGAACTGAAAGAACAATACTCTCTACTTCAACATGAGTTCGTTGGCATCGAGGAGAAGGAGCATTTGGCCGCCAAAGTCAAAGAGCGGGAGCAGGCGATCGAGGCCCTCGGGGAGAAGTTTTCTGAAGCGCACGAGAAAATGAGATATCTGATTTGGGAAAACAACTCCCTGAAGGAAGATCAAGCCAAAGCCAAGCAGCGAATAATAACCGAATACGAAGAGTCCGATGCCTTGAACGATAAAGTCATGGCCCAATTTGGTGAAGGGTATGAGACTTATCGGGAAAAGGCTAGGGAGAAACTGATAGCCGCTGGGCTCGATGCCTCCCTTTTTGATTCGTCGGACGAAGAATCCGAGGTAGGGGATGATCCTCCTCCGAAATAGCTTCTTTTAGGACCTATAATTTTTGTGCCTTTCATTTTCTCTCTTTATTTGTACACCGCGCGAATCCTATACTGTCGAGTTTTATAAAAATTTTGAAAGTATGAATGATGTATAATATTTTTGTTAGTAGTTATCACTATCAGTTGTACTTGTGACTTTTACCAATCAAGTTTGTCATCTTCAAATTACTGATCGGTTTAATCCCAAAGTTTATTTGATTCGATCTACTACTATCCTAATTAGTTATACTTCTGAGTTTTACTGATCTGTTATATCTTTCCAGACTTTCAGATTGGTTTAATCCCAAAGTTTATTTGATTCGATCTACTACTATCCTAATTAGTTATACTTCTGAGTTTTACTGATCTGTTATAACTTTCCAGACTTTCTGATCGGTTTATTCCCAAAGTTTGTCTGATTGGATTTGCAAAATCTTATGAATATATATGAAGTAAACATTTCCGAAGAAAAATCTCCTTTATTTCATTAAAACGGTTACATGGATAAAGAAAAGAATGACATGACTTTTACTAGTAAAATTTTCTAAGTCTTCCAACATGCCATGTATTCTTTACTTCCTAACCATCCATTGCTCGAAGCCGGTACGTGCCTGGCTTCGGAACCTCTACCACTTCATAAGGTCCCTCCCAGTTAGGCATCGGTTTTGTTTGTTACGGGGGTTGATGCCCCAAACTCGGGAGGACCAAATCACCCACTTCAAACCTTCTCAGCTTCACCTTCTGATTATAGTGTCGGGCTGTTCTCTTCTGGTAGATTGCCAACCTTATCAGAGCTGAGTCTTGAACTTCCTCCAGAAGGTTTAGATTTAGCCGTAGTCCCTGATCGTTGTATAACTCCTTGAACTGGTCGACCTAAAGAGTAGGAGACCCGATCTCAACAAGTATGAGAGCAGCTTGTGATCCCATACGCCCCGAATCTGACAATGAATCTCCCATGGTTGTCTCCTTGTAGTCGGTAAGCCCACAAAACATCGGCGACTCTTCCCACATCGACCCTTTAGCTCGTCTAGACGCCTTTTAATCTCGTTGAGCAGGGTGTGGTTGGTCACTTCGACTTGACCATTCAATTAAGGATGAGCGACTGAGGTCTTGCAATGCTGAATTCTCAACTCTTTCAGAAAACCCTCAAATTTTGACCCCACAAATTGTTTGCCATTATCAGAAACCACTGCCTTCGGGATGCCGAAGCGATAAATAACTCCTTCCTTAAAAAACTTCAGGCATTCTTGTTCGGTGATCTTCTGCAGAGGCTTAGCTTCAACCCACTTCATCATATAGTCGATAGCCATGATCACAAAGCTGACTTATCCCTTGGCCTTCGGCAGAGGACCCAGGATGTCGATTCCCCATACAACAAAGGGAATTGGGGATAAGACTGAATACAGCTCTTTGGGAGACTGGTGTGGGATGGTGCTGTTCAGCTGACACTTGGGACACTTTCTGACGAATTCTTTGGCCTCCGTATATATAGTTGGCCAATAATACCCCTACCTCAAAATCTTATATGCCAGTGACTTGGCCCACATGTGATCTCCACAAATCCCTTCATGTACTTCCCGAAGTGTGTAGTCTGCTTTCGATGGAGTTAAGCACTTGAGCAGTGGGGAGCTAAAGGCCCTTCGGTACAGATCTCCGTTAATGAGGATGAAATTTGAGCTTCGGTGCTTGATTTTCCTTGCCAAGATTTAGTCCGAAGGTAGAATTCCATCTGCCAAGTAGGAGATATAAGGCGTGAGCCAACAGTCAAGTCGGTCCAGAGCTAACACATCAATCTTCAGAACACTGGGTTGTTCTAAGATTTCTAGGTACACCGTTCCATTAAAGGAGCTTGTTTCGGTTGTTGCCAGTCTGGCTAGAGCATCCGCTACCGTGTTGTCCGACCGGTCAACTCCCTGACAGCTATATGAACCAAAATACGCGAGCTTGTCTTTTACCTTAGCCAGATATCTTAACATTCTCGCCCCTCAAGCCTCATACTCCCCCGATAACTATTTAACCACCAGCTGTGAATCACTGTAGATGACCAACTTCTGTACTTCCAAGCTTCGGGCCAACCGAAGTCCAGGTAATATGGCCTCATATTCTGCTTCATTGTTTGTGGCCTTGAATTGAAACTGAATCGCCTGTTGGAATTTGAAGCCTTCGGGACTTGTCAGTATAACTTCTTCCCCACTGATGTCCAAAGTCAACGACCCATCCACGCATAGAGTCCACGCAATCGGCACTTGCTGGGTGTCGGCCACTGTATCCACGTCTGGTTCGGTGAAAGAGCATTCCACTATTAAGTCTGCCAATGCCTGACCCTTGATTGTCGTTCGGGGATGATATTCTATAGCAAATTGTGTTAACTCTATCACCCATGCGGCTAGCCGACTCGACACCTCTGGCTTGTGCAACACTTTCTTTAACGGCTGATCCGTATATACCACAACCATCCGACCTTGGAAATAATGCCGAAGA
Source organism: Panax quinquefolius (assembly GCA_020205615.1). Classification (NCBI taxonomy): domain Eukaryota; kingdom Viridiplantae; phylum Streptophyta; class Magnoliopsida; order Apiales; family Araliaceae; genus Panax; species Panax quinquefolius. Next base: position 75,850,569 of record CM035157.1, read on the forward strand.
TTCCTGCTTGCAATGATCAAGGCATACACGAATTTCTCCAGGTTCGAATACATTGTTTCTGCATCTCGAAGAACGTGGCTGACGTAGTATACCGGGAAGTATTTTCCTCCCTTGTTCCTTACCAGTGCCGCTCCTACTGCTATCGGGCTTGCATCCAAGTATACGTATAGCGATTCCGAAGGGATCGACTTCATCAGCAGCGGGGCTGAAGACAAATATTTTTTGATTCCTTGGAACGTATCTTCGCACTCTGAGGTCCACTGGAAAGTTTTCTCGTTCTTTGGGCCTTTGAGAGTATCGAAGAAGGGTAAGCATCTTTCGGCTGATTTTGACACAAATCTCCAAAGGGCCGCAATGCGCCCCATCAGCCATTGTACATCCTTGTATGTCTTTGAAGACTTCATATCCAAAATCGCCTGTATCTTTTCCGGGTTTGCCTCAATGCCCCTCTTACTGACCAAGTAGCCGAGAAATTTCCTTGATCGCAATCCGAAGGTACACTTGGTCGGGTTCAACCGCATCTTGTGTCTTCTTACCGTTTTGAAGCAGTCTTCTATGTCTTCCAGATGATCCCGGATTGACATACTTTTCACAATCATGTCATCCACGTATACTTCCATGTTTCGCCCCAGCTGCTTTCTGAATACGAAGTTCATCATCTGTTGGTAAGTTGGCCCAGCGTTGGGTAATCCGAAAGTCATCTTCCAATAAGCATATATGGCCTGAAGTGTGATGAAGCTTGTCTTTGGGATGTCTTCCTTATTCATCGAAATCTGGTGGTATCCCGAGAAAGCATCCATGAAGCTTAACATGCCGTACCCCGATGTGGCATCAATCAACTGATCTATGCTAGATTTGGTGTTGACCCATAATATATATTTATTTTGACATTGGGAGAGTCCTTATATTAAAGAAAGATTGTCTTTCCTTATTTGGTGGGATAAGGAGGTTTAATTAGGAGTCCTACTCCTAATTGGATTCAACAGTTATAAGGTGATTCTACAAAGGACTCCTACTCCTAATTTGATTCAGGTAGATATGACATCTATAAATACAACAATAAGGAGGAGAAGAGGGGGACAAGAACACAAGAGATACTACACAAAATACACAACTTGTACTCCCAATATTATTATAGTGGATTACTCTCTCTCTCTCTCCGTGGTTTTTTCCCAATTGGGTTTTCACGTAAATCTTGTGTTCATACTTTATATCTCTTTATTTATGTTTATATGAATGTATTTCGCGAGTTTGATATAATCAAGTACTCCATCAACCGTTAGCGCAATTTTTGCCTATTATTTTGGTGATTTCGTTGGGCGTACAAAATTTGGCGTTAACAGCAATCGAGAAAAGGTTTGCACATTGACCCAGTGATGCGACATTGCTAAATGGGTCTGTGAAACTGAGAATCATTAGGGTCCGAGGACTTGTTTATGCGGAGGGAAGGTGTTAGGCACCCCCGACATCCGTGTTACCACGGTGACCGCCACTTTTCAATTAAACTGTTATATGAATGTGTGTGTATGGGTCAATGTGCAATTATTTGGAAGTAGTGTTATGCCTCGTTCACACCTATATATAAAGGGTTTGAATTTGTGTAAAAATTCAGTTTTAATAAGATATAGCAGTGATGTTTTATAAAAGAGGTTTTTCAAATCCTGTGCTCAATAGTAATTGAGGCCTTTGATACTTCTATTTTTTATTAAATGTTCGGCTTGATTGATTTTATTTTCGAGATGCGAAGCATCTTCGAGAATATAATATATATAGCAGTGCCGAACTCCTTGTGGTCATGAAAGTCATCTAAGGAAATTCAAACACCGTGAAAAATTTAAAAGCTGCTTGCAGCTGAAAATGTCCATTACGGGAACCGAATCTAGATTCAGTAGACTGAATCTGTGATCACATGATTCCTAGGCTCACATTATGCTTCAATTTATATGAAAGCAATAAGCAGTTATATATATAAAATGTAAAAACCCGATATTTTCTATATAATCAAATCAGAAATTTTGCGTATAAATTTTTTATTATTATTATTTTAAAGGTGAAAATGCATACACGATAATGTGTATGTATCTATGTGAAGAATATAAAATATATTTATTACATGAATGATTACAAATAATTTTATTTTAGAATTATTGATAATTATAAATTATATTCTTATAACAATTAATTTTATAGTAGAAATATTTTTATTAGTTATTTTCTATGAAAATATGATTTTATATTATTTAAATAATATATGAAATAATTATAGAATAATTATAATAATTATTTTATTATATAAATTTATTTCAGAATAATTAAGTTAATTATTTAACTTAATTAATAATGGTATGTATATGCAAGATAATCAGATATGGAATCCAAACCCTAATTTTGAATTTGTCAACTGTAATCATGTCAGCTGATCGAACTTGGATGACACGTAGAGCAGGGGATAATGGGATTGGGGTTTCTTTTGAGTTTCGACAAGGTATGGAAGAATTTCTTAATTTTGCCTTTGATAACCCAAAATTTGTACACACGAAAAAGATTAGGTGCCCATGTAGATCATGTAAAAACTCTTGTTGGTTAAGCAGAGGCGAGGTTAACTTTCATTTATTTAAGGGAGGTTTTACAGCCGGATATAGTCGATGGACTCACCATGGGGAATCATTTTTTGTGGAACCTAACACTTCTAATGTTCGAACTGATTTCAGGTCTAATAATGAAAGTTATCAATGTGGTGATATGGTACTTGATGCTTTGGGTCATGGATTTGATCAGCAAATTGATAATGATCTCCATGATGATATTGTCAAGGAAGAACCTACTGTAAGTGCAAAAGAGTTTTACCAAATGCTAAAAGATACTGAAGTCCCATTATATAGTGGTCATGAGAAGCATAGTAAATTGTTCACATTACTAAGTTCTTTGACTTCAAGTCCGAGAGTGGATGTAGTGAGAAACACTTTAACGACTTGTTAACACTTATTAAAGAGTTTTTGTCGGAGGATGATTAGTTGCCGGGATCTTACAACTTGGCAAAAAAAATGGTTAGAGGACTAGGTTTAGGGTATGAAAAGATTGATGCATGTAGAGAAGATTGTATGTTGTATTGGGGGGAGAATAAGGATAAACAAAAGTGTTTGACTTGTGGTCTCCCAAGGTATCAGCCTAACAGCGGAGTTAAGGGGAAGGATATACCATGAAAGGTCTTGCGATACTTTCCTATTGCACAAAGACTTCAGAGGTTATATATGTCAACAAAGACCTCCGAACACATGAGATGGCATAATACCCAAACCAAATTTCTCGGTAAATTGAGACACCCTGTAGATGGAGAAGCCTGGATAAACTTTGATGCTACACACCCATCCTTTGTAAAAGAAGATAGAAATGTAGGGCTAGGACTCGCCACCGATGGTTTCACTCCATTTGACCTATTAAGCACACCACACTCTAATTTTAGGTTGTTGGGAGGAGTTTTCTATAAGTACAAGTTTTTATTTTTCCTTTCTAATTTGGGGATTATTTTATCAAGAAAACATCGTCAAGAATTGCTTATGATTTTAAAAATCAACCTAAACCAGAAAATATATTATGTGAATTGTATTGTAACTGTTAGTGTTAACTGTTAGTGTAATTGTAACTGTTAGTGTTAACTGGACTGCTAGTAACTGGATGGCATCATCATTGGTATTAAGGAAAAGGGAAGCAAGGTCATTATAATGGCCTGGTTGACATTGGAAGTTTTTGTAGTTTCCAGAACCACCTACAGTCGGGCATTCAGAAATAAACTAGAGTTTGTTAACTATAAGTCAATAATATCATGCTTTTATGCCTTGAAATGGCTGTGCATGCTGCAATCTGATTTTTCGGTTGCTATTTGTTTTTCTTTTCCCTTTCTCAACTGTTAGTTTTAATATTGTTCAAAAAAATGAGTTTGCATAAAAGAATTAGAATCTTTATCAACTGTTAGTGTTAACTATTAGTTTAACTGTAACTATTAGTGTTAACTGGACTGCAATCTGATTTTTTGGTTGCTATTTGAGTGCAAAAAAGAATAATGCGGTGTTAGGCGATGGTACAGCGTCTTTGTATTCGCGCCTTGGCCTTCTGACAGATGGCTTAGCTTGCTTGTTGACTATGTTCCCATATGCTGCTATGTTGTTTGCTCTCTGTGAATTGGGACTATCTGCTACTATCAGCTAAGTGAAGCATAACGCCAACTTTATTTTCTTGGACACAGTTTATAAGAAAAGCTATTTTAAGAGTCGGAAATATGTCTCTACATTTGTAAATTATGTATCTGATTATGATGATTTTGAGTGCAACAGTATCAGAATGATGTTGGCGTAAAGAATTGTACTACAAGGCCAACAAGACCGCTTGATAGCTAGCTTAGCTTGCTAGTTGACTGTGTTGCCACTATTTTGGTTATCTTGACAGTTAAATTCATGTAAGGTAGAGTTAATTCAGTTGTCCTTAATTTCTAATTTCTTATATTTCAGTTGCTTATTGCATTAGTAGCTCATCATGGAGAAATTATTTTCTTTTACAGAATTCCCCAAAAATATCTAATGCGCTTAAAAAACAAGATAAAATATTAGAACATAGAATGAACCTTTCACTTTTCAGATAAACGCAGTAAACATAATCTAATGTGGTAAATTTTCAAGTACATATAAAGAGATTTAAAGTAATTTACTATGTGACACTCTGAAATCGGATTCTGCCTTCTTCTTGAACGTACATTAATGTGGTTTTGTATATAAAGAACAAGTATGACCACTCCTAAGAATTATTCAGACACGATTTTATATTCAGTCTTTTTGGAAGTCTTACCTTTGATTTTATATCAGTAAGTCACATTACAAGTATAATCATTCTTGCAAAATCCTAAAATTTGAGGTTCAAACATTTACTACATTTTCTGATGTTTTCTATTCGATGTTTTTGATTATTATGGTTGCATGCATTTATGAAATTATCATATCATGTTTTCTATTTGATATTTTTGATTATTATGGTTGCATGCATTTTCTGCTAGTTTGTTCCATTTTTGATAAGCATTAGATACTAACTGATAAAAACAGTGTCCTCATGCTTGTTAATCTATGTTCTTGGGTTATGGAAGATTTTTTATGTTCTAGTCCATGGCTCATTCTTCTTCCCTTCTTTTTATGTTTAAATGGCAATGTTTAAGATAACAACATTATCATATTGTTATTATAATTAATCAAGTTATAACATTAATATTTATTGCTTTATTTCTTTTCTTCAATACTTTCTAAGGCTTGCTTTCGGTTTCGCGAAGGGGAAAATGAGAAAGTGAAGGAGGTCTTTCGTAACCATTATAAAAGACTTTATTCAAAATGGTTAAGCGTTGCAAGGCGCGAAGCTCATAAGAAGGCTCAGATGAGATGTGTGATTCCTTGAAACCATATAATCCCAGTTGGCTTTCGCAACAAGTGTGGACAGAGATAATTGATGTGTGGAAAGAGAAAGCCTAGAAATCAAGGAGTGCAACGTCTAAAAAGAATCGAGCAAAATTGACAGTAGGTCACACTGGTGGTTCTACACCATTTTCCAAGCATATGATGGATTTGACAATTGCTAATAAACGAGCTCCAACTTTGATAGAGGTACGAGATAGGACCCACAAGAAGGAACAGGGTAATGGAGTTTATATAAACTCCTGTGCTAAGGAGATTGCAATAAGTCCTTTTTTTATTAGCTTCTGATATAGATTATAAGATTACATGATTTTGTTTTTCATTCAAATCAATAATATAGATTATAAGATTACCTAGGCTTGAGGCCCATCTAGGTGCAAGGTTGACGCCTCGCCTTACTTAAGTCCTACCAGCTTCAGTGAGGCACGCACTTTAGGGGCCTAGGTGCACGATGCCCTCGCTTTTTTGAAGTAAAACCTAATTAGTATCAGCTTCTAATCTATTATCATGACTAAAATTATACTTAATACTAGAATTCTAGAATTTACTTTTTCTTGTTTACTTATCGCACTGCATAGTAGTAACTTCAAAATTGTTGTGCTTTGCAGATTGTTTCTTACTCCACTTTTCTGCACACTACGGGTAGTACATTCACATAAACCATCAGTTTTTTACTGTTGAGGTTGACATTAACTTCTCATATGTGCAAGGGCGGAGTCGGGAATTTTCTCCCTCCTGGGCTACCATGTACCAAAGCATTAAACCTCTTTGAGGTGTTTTATCAAGCATCATGTGTGCATTAGTTTTAGGGGCATAGATCATAAGTGTTTAAGGAGTGTTAAACCCATAATATTTTTTTTCTCCCTTATTACTCTGCACAACAACAACTAATCTTCTTCTTACTAAATCCCAATTGACACGACTCAATCATAACAATTTATCCACAATTAACCTCACATTTGTCCATAGTCGTAAATATATGTATATTCAATATCTTAAAATGAAAAATATAATTAATTTCATACTTACATCTTTACTTGTTTCCTAATATAAATTTCTTGGCGTAACAACCCTTTATCTTCTTCTAATGCCTATTGATGCTAATTTCAGTCCAATAAGCTTTACTCCTTTGCCAAATTTGATGATTATAATAGAGCCTAAGAAGATTTGGTCATATGTTTGGAGTATATATGGTTCGGCAGTTAGAAAGGAAGGAAATGGAATAAAGCGGGTGGAGTACTAGAATAAGGAGATCTGGTAATATACATGCTCTGTTATAATTTCATATAAGACAAGGCATGCATGTCTTAACTTTTAGCACTCATAGTTTTCTTAATTCTCAGCACACTCCCCTATTCTCACCCGGGCTACAGCCCACCCCAACCCAAATGTAACTCTGCCCATGCATATGTGTTTATACACTTCTGTGTGTCGGTTTGTGGCTACATAGGTTACGCCTCACTTTTAAAATAAAATCACTTGTAAGAAAGTGGCTTATTGTGTGAGGAAAAGAAATGCAAATCTTACAAGACATAATCAAAGACAAAATCTTTCGTCAAGGAGGTAGTAGCTGATGAGTTCCCATTAACAAATAAAGGACTTCCATCCTTATAAATTATAATTCAATACCTTCTTGAACTTATTCAAGCATAATTTTTAAAAAAACTAAATATGAAAATGAAAAAACATTGATAAATTATTCTGACAAAGATGATAATGGAGGAAGGCCAATTGCCAATGAATTTTATATTTCTATCATGACCATTACAAACTGAGCCATATAACTATATAAGTTTCGTTCAAGAGTTAAAAGAATGATGAAGGGTGCCTAGAAACAACGCAAACCTCAACTAATCTCAATCCTTAAAGCAACAAAACTCAGAAAATCGAAAAATTACAATGCAATTCAATGAAATTTTCTATATAAAAAAATATACAAACAGCAGTACCCGACTCAAAGTCGAGGTAAACCATTAATTTCTTATTATTCTTCTTTTTGCTAAAGTGAAACAAAACATATAGATCTGTGAAGAGAAAATATTGAGTACATGTAATTTAACAGTGGCGTATCTACCATACAGTCAGCTATGACAAGTAATATATAATACTAGAATTTACTTTTCCTTGTTTACTTATCACACTGCACAAATTATTAGAGAGTGTTGGGAATATATGAATTTTTTTCCTTAAACCGTTATCCCAACTTGTCACATTTTCTAAAGTGTTGTTTTGATGTGATTTTGCTCATAAACTGCAATATCGTGTTCTATTAAGACTATATAATTTAATGCAAGTTATTTTTCCCTTTGATAATCTCCGCAATTATATAATAGTATGGAATCAATCTTTAATACATAAAGGAAAGCTACATAATCATTTTATCTGGGGATGGGAATGAAATAAAGTGGAAATCAAACCATCCCTTAAATGATATATAATAAGCAGTAATATATTTTGATATGATTCTTGCACAGACATATGCATGCAGCCTCTACTTGATGTTGCTTTATGGAGTTGAGTTCTCTCTTCGTATCAGCTAGCTTTTCTAAAAATGGAATCTCCTAAGATCATAATAAGCAGTGTGATCATGGACTATTTTTACATTATCAAGTCTGATTTTATATGGCTGGCTTCTCTCTGCTTTTTCCATTTTTCTTTGTATTTTTGTATGCAACAATATTTACAGTTTCAAATGCTAATTGATGTGCATTTTTGTGACTTGCAAATGTATTTAATGTACGTATTTAACTCTTGTACATGTTTTGGATTTTAGACAGAATATAGTACTGAGGTTGGCGGTCCTGCAGAAGACAATACACCAGAGGTACATGACTTGGCTATTTGGATTAAGAAAACTGGTGGGATTAAAAAAAATAGGATACTTGGTTTTCCAGGATATCGCGCACGAGACGTTCTTGGTACTCCTCCTATAGTGCCGTCGAGTATAGCTTATTCTTCACCGCAACAATCTACTGATCCTAAGGAATTGGAGAATATGATTGACAAGATTGTCCTCCGTCGATTGGGTATAAAGTCTATGGATGATGCTTCTACCGATGATAGTACACCACAACCGTCCATTGGTATAGATATTACTGAACATGTAACTAAATTGGTAGAGAAGAAGTTTACCAACTTCCTTCAAACATTTACCACCTATGATTCACTTGAGGTATTTACTAATAACTATATTTTTGCCTTTGTCCTTCATTAATCTCTCTCTATCTATTAATTTAAGTTCACCAGGTTTATTTTTTCTTATTCCTCATATTGTTGAAATTGAATTTTTGTGTTTCTTTTGCAGGAGGAACTTTACAGGCCCAACCTTGATTTTCTTGAAGAAAATGATGATGAAGTAGACCTAACATGATGTACACATCATTCCTTCTACCTCGTTATTTTTTCAGTTTTCTTATGTTAGTTATTAAATATTGTAAGTACTATGATCTTTGGGAGATCAAGATACAATAACAAATTTTGTACTTATCGTGACTTGAGCGTTACCTATTTATATATGGAGTATTAGTTTTAATTTTTGGCTCTTTATGCAGTTTATCAATTAGTTTGAAACAAGTATGTCATTTATATTAATTTGAAATATTAAATTTAATATTTATTATAGCATTTAATAATAATAATAAAAATAATAATAAATATGAAATTAGTGATTTGAAAATTAATTATAATTTGCAATGAATTTTGATTATTTATCAATTAATTTTTTTATTAATTTATAATTTGTGAAGGATTTTACTTGAGAAATGGATTTTAATGAAGGATTATTTTCCTCACTAAATCTTTTCTAGTTAATTAGTTAGTCATCAATGTAGGATTATTTCCCTCACTAATTTGAATATACATTCTCAATTTATAATTAGTGAAGTAAAATTTTCTCTCGTTAAGTAAATTTGTTCTTCACAATATATTATTTGTGAGGGAATAAAGTTATTCACTACTTTCAAATAGTCCTTCTTAAAATATTATTTGTGAAGGAAATCAATCTTTCACTAAATAACAATATTCCATTACTAAATACAATTTGTGAAGGAAAAAGTTATTCACAATATATCCTTCACGAAAAATATTTAGTTAGTACTTAGCGAAGGATACCCAATTGCGAGGAGGTCTAATGCGAGCACTCGTGTGAAGGAAATATTTCTTCGTAATAAATCACTTGTGAGAGATATAGGACCTCTAGTGAAGGATTTGTCCTTCACTAGAGGCCATTTTTGGTGTAGTGTGAGACTAATAATATTATATTATTATTTATCAGTGTTATAGATATGTATGTTATGTGTGTAAGATTAATGTGTAGAATAGTTTTAATATTACTGATAAACCCTAGTTTTGAAGTCAAACGAGACTTTAAAATATGTCTAGTAATTATGTTATGTGATTAATGACATTTATTATAATATTATTTTATTTCATTGCCATAAATGTGTACTGTATATGTGTGGACTGATAAGGTTGGTCAATTATGGTGTATCATGACCAAACCCTAGCATTAATTTGTTTAACCCATTTTGAAACTCAATTATGAGTTCGAGACTGTTAAATAACTGGGTTATATGATTTATGATGTGTATTATATAATTTTATGATTAATTTGGTAAACCCTAATTAATATTTAGAAACTTTAATTTCTAAATATTAGAAAACCCTAATGTTGCTGTTAAACCCTAATTTAAAGGTCAAATACGACTTTAAGAATTTTTTTAAGTCGTTGTGAAATAGTGATAATGTGATTAACGACCAGAATTGTAGATATTAACCTTAATTAGGAAAACCCTAATTTTTGAAAATTCCTAATTAATATTTATAAACCCTAATTTTTTATATTAACCCTAATTGTCAAGTGCGAAAACCCTAATTGCAAAATTAGAATGTTCAATGTTAAATAGTGGACCTAAACTTAATTTCAAGTTTAAGGTAATTAGAAACCTAAACTATTTTAGAAAACCCTAATTTATAATTTTTGAAACTAAAATTTTATTTTTATAAACCCTAAATTAGAAATCCTACAAAAGTATTTGTGCTAAACCTTAGGGTTAAACCCTAAGGATCAAATCCTAAGGGTTTGTCAAGATTACAAGCTTGCCATTAAAAATCCAATACAATGGACCAAACTACCCTTGTGCATATTTTATTAAGCTAACTTGTCAAACTAACCTAAACTTTAGTTGCTCAACCACTTTTACTAACCCCATGTGACTAAAATAATCAACATTCAGCTACTTATTGACATCTATACCAGTAACATACATTGTATCAAGTGAATATATATAGGATTGGAGAGAGAAAGTGACATTCAAGCCTCCTTCATACACATTCACCCAACCAAACTCTCTCAAGCTCAAACCCACTAAATATATTAGTGTACCAGTCCCAAAGCAAAGCCCTACTAACATATGTAGCAAATTAGAAGCCAGATTCATGCAATAATCAAAGTAAGGTATAAAACCCTAGCTTATAATTTGACCCTTGATCGTGTGTTAGATATTAGATTTCTATGTTAAAACATGTAGTAAGTAGTATATAATAATGATTTGGGTTGCTAGATGTTAGATCCATAACATCTAGAGGCTCGGATTTGATGTTTTACAAAAATTTAGAAATTTTGTTTTTGATGTCTGACAACGAATGTCAGACCATCTAGATATCATCCTGTTTGTGTTTTTGGCTGTCTAAATGTTTAAATTCGTAGTATGTTATGATAAATTTAATCTGGAACTGGAATTAGTGTCATATGATGCACAAATTTCATGTAATTAATGGTCAAAGATCGTTGACCGGCCATGACCGTAAGAAATCTGGGTAACCCAGATGTTACCTAGAAAGCTTTGACACGAAGTTTAGGGGCACAAATCTTTCAGTTGTTTGTTAATTTGTTACGTTTGTTGTAGTTAGGTTGTAGTATGTTGTTTAGAATACAAGCTTAAGCTTTTAGATCACCTAAATATCAAACTAATTGAAGTCAGTGGCTGGTCAAACCAGGCCAGAAGATCACGAAATGAGTTTTCTAGGTAACCCATAAAACTCAAGAACACGATCTCTGACAACATTTGACCAACATATATGTTGCACTTGTGTTGTTGTTTTCTTGGTTTAATGTATTGTATCTCTACTCTTACATGTTTTCTATATACTGAAACCTTCAGATTACAAAAACAGTTCATTTGTTGCAAGTTATAAAGATCATAAGTTGCCAACTCGGACTGTTCTTCATTTCTGGAAAACCCAGAAATGAAGAACAACCTCTGACATGATTTTCTGAAGCTTAGATCTTTCTATTATGTTATGATTTGGCTATGAAACTTGGTTAGAGTTGTAGTACTACATGAGTACTACAACATTAACTAAATTTATAACCCAGAAACTTAATGATCTACGATCCATGCATGGTTAAACTGGTAACCTTGATAGCTGTCTATGAATTTCTGGGTAGACTCAAGAACATGAAGAACACCTATAGCGACGGTTCTGTCGCTATAGGCAGTCTTTAGCGACAAATTATTTCTAAAAATTATTGATTTTTATTAAATAAATAGAAAAATAAGTTTTTAATTATTAAAAATACAAAATATATTATTAAAAATTATTTTAAAGTCCAAAAATTATATTTTAATTATTTTGAATATATTTCATAAATATTTAATATTTTTGAAATATTAAAGGTATTTAATTTATTTAATTGTTATATTAAATAAATTATTTAAAAATGATTTTAATACTTGAAAAATCATTTAAAATTATATTATGGTATAAGAAAATATTTACGTTATTTTTAATGACTTTTAATATTTTGTGATGAATTTCATTAATTAATTAATATTAATGATATTTAAGTTATTTAATAAATGTATTAAATAAATTATGAAAAATAGAATTAATGATTTAAAAATCATTTAAAGATTATAAAAATATTTGAAATTATAAAATATAACTTTTGATATTTTGTCATAAAAACATTAATATTGTAATATTAATGATATTAGAATTATTTAATAACTATATTAAATAAATTAATTTAAAAATGATTTTAACATTATAAAAATCATTTTAAATGAAAATAAAGTGTTTAAAAATATTTGAAGTTATAAAATATAACTTTTAATATTTAAAAGATAATTTCATTAATAATTTAATATTAATGATATTAGATTTATTTATTAATTATAATACATAATTGATTTAAAAATGGTTTTATTAATTTAAAAATCATTTAAAAAGGATATAAATTAATTAAAAATATTTTAAGTTATAATTAATGACTTTTAATATTTTGATAGATAATGCATTTATATTTTAATATTAATGGTGTGGGTCCAAGTGTAAAATTAGGGTTCACATGAACTAATTGAATTAAATGCGCAATTAGGGTCCATGACCTCTTTAAATGTGCAAATTAGGGTTCGCATAACCTAATGGAATGAAGACAAAAAAGTCAAAAATATATGTGCTAGACCCAGGAGAAGCCTCCACGTGTCCCGAGGCAGAAGACTCGTGGAGGCGGCTCGATTTGGGAATTGATTGAGGGATTGGATTGATGGCTAGAAGGACAGGGCAACATGGGCATTATTCTAATGACTAAAGGGTATTTCTGGAATTTTCCTGAAAGCATGTGCCTTGCACATGACTACTTTCTAGAAAACCCTATAAATACCCCTTCCATTCCATTGGGAAGGGGACTTCTCCTTAGACTCAAGACTTGGACTCTTGGAAGATCAAAGGGACCCTTTTGGTAACTTAAAGGCTTGGAGATTCCACCTAAAAGCACTAAAGGGGTTTGGACATTCTCTCAACTCAAGGACTCAAGAAGGCTCTTGGAATCCTCGCTAACCCTAACACTGCTCCCGGATTCTAGGAGTTCTCGCCACGCGCGTCGTTGGAGTAATCGCCCACCGTCGTTTCTCCCTCTTCAATCAACCAATCAATTCCGCGTTTTGTAGATTTCTCTCTCCTCACCAACACTTAAACCCTAACCCTAAGAAGGTAAGATTTCCTTGCCCACATTTCTTTGGCGACTCTAATGGGGAGGTGTAGAATTCGTGAAGGGTATGCCCACAACTCGAAGTGGGAGAAGTACAGGAAGTGCTGCTTCACCAACAAATAGCATTACCTCACCGGATCCAGTTCCAAGGCAAGTAACTCAAGCATTCCAAGGCGCAAACCTGAATTTTGACCAACCACTTGTTGAAGACGCTTCAGAAGGGAGTTCGACAACACCACATATGGCCAATCAACAACAAACCAACGCAGAAAGGCAAGGCGAGGATGCAGGTGGAGACCAGACTAATGCTTGCAACTGGAGATGCTCAAGGCATTGAAGGAAGCACGAGAAGGGCAAGGGATGATGACGGCCATGATGCTGGAAATGCATAGGAAGCAAGAGGAGATGGGGAATTTCCGCCAGTAGTTGATGCAGATTCCCACTTTCAAGGTCATGTTCCCAGGAAGTTCACATGGGGAACAAGTAGAAGTGGAAGACAACAACAATGGTAGCAACAACAAAGAGAACCAAATTGTACCTCCATCAACGGAAAGTCAATCGGTTCCAATAATCAACTTGGAGGCCCAGAATAGTGGTGACGTGCCACAACCTAGGTTGGAAGCAAGCCAACCTCAAACAAATATTATCCCAACTGCTCTCCCATCATTTTCACATGTGCAAATGCCAACCATTCCAGGCAATGTCCAGCGAGTAAGCCAACAACTGCCACTAGTGCCAGCTTTGCACGATGCAAGTGTGCATCAACCAATCTCTCTACCATACACACCGCCGATAACACAAAGAAATATATCACAACACCCAGAGAGTTCATGCCGCCATAAGCCAAGATGTGATTTAAGGATGATATGATCGATGTGATCAATCAACTTCGCAGGCAGACATCCCGACTCTAGGAGTTGGACTTTACTCCTCCTTACCATGCACACATTCGGAGGCAACCTTACCTAACATGGTATATTCAGCATCCCCCGCAGTTTCCAAAATACAATGGGGAGAAAGGAAATGCCAGGGAACATATTGCCAGGTTTGTAGAGTTAATGTCTCTGTGGCTCACATATGATGAAGTGAACAACCACAACTTATTGATGCGAGAATTCAACAAGACTTTGACGGATATTGCCTTTAGTTGGTACTATAATTTGGAAAAGGGTCAGTCCATGATTGGGATGACCTAAAATTATAATTTTTTAAGAAATTTTTTTATGTGCAAAAATAGGTAACCATTGTAGAGCTCATGCGGTTTAAGCAGAAGTCGAATGAGTAGTTGTCAGATTACGTTGACAGGTTCAGGCCCAGCACACGTAAGTGCGCAGAGCCGATCAAGAAAAGAACTTAGTCAAGATTTGCAACAATGGTGCCTTAGATGCCTTCAAGCCCCACCTCATCATCACTAAGGCTTCAGGATTCCTTCACACCCTCTCATCTTTTGCACAAGACTTGGGAGGAATCATGACATTGCCCACTAACCATGCGACAATTACATGGAAGGGCAAGAGGACAACAACTGTGGCTTTGGCAGACTCTCAGTTAAAACCACAAGGGGGCAAGAGGGAGAAGCATGAGAAGAATTTTGACCAAATCAGAGGAAAGCCTGGAGACAAATATGCAAGAAAGCCACCCCCGTGAAGCCATCACATGCAAAGTGAGAAAGCATTCAGGGTCTCAGATGAACAATGGGTCGAAACATGGGGTGGTGAAACCCCAAGGCCTAGATTTTAGTGTGAGAAGAGATGAAGAGAAGACCAGACTTCTGTGTATTCCACCAATACGCGGGACACTCAACTATGGATTGTTATAGCCTGCGTAAGATATTCCATGAGAAGCTGGCAAATGGGGAGATTGAAATTGGAAAGGAAAGTAGTGTTCATGATAAGCCACTACCAAATCACAAGGGGAAGGAAACGCAACATCGTTATTCACAAAGATAATCCCGTAAGTGGAGATGATGATGGAAGAAAAGGAGAGAGTGTGACCCGAGCGCAGTGATGAGATTGATGAATGGGGCCAAGTTCGTAAATTTTTTCGATCGACAGATTGCCAAGGAAGCAAGGATTGAGGCGACCAGAGCAATTATCAAGGCCGCCGAGACGCAGGAGACTTGCGTGGCCATAAGCAAAGGATTTGTGAAGACGATGGAGGAAGAAGAAAATAAGATATCTTTCTCCAAAGCTGATAGAGAGATAAGTTACCCGCACAACATGCCACTGTATGTGACAGTAGTAATCAATAGCATCGAGGTGCGGAGGGCATTCATTGACAATGGAGCGTTTGTAAATATTATGCCCTACACCATGTTTAAATAGTTAGGCTTGCTAGAGAAGAAGATTTTAAAGGAACAAACAAACATTACAAGATTTGCCAACCAGAGTACAAGAACCTTGGGGCACATCAAGGTGGACATGCAAGTTGAGAATATTCGAGGTCCTGTAATGTTCCATGTTGCCGAGGTGGATGCAGCATATCATGTCTTGCTAGGAAGGGCTTGGCAAAATGACTACGGGGTAGTACCCTCGGTCTTTCATCAGTGCTTGAAGGCTATCTGGAAAGGGAAAGAAGTGAAGGTACCAGCAACTCGAAATCCCTTTGGACCAGAGGAGGCACACATCACCGAAGCAACTTTCTTCGATGATGTCGCTGAAGAGGGAGAGAACCAGATTGCAAGGCCTGATTCCCTAAGACTAGCAAGCTGGAAGGAAGTGCAGGAAGATAGGTTCGTGCCTGTAGCAAAAAGAGAAGAAGAAGACCTCGAAACACGGAGAATGTTCCAAAAATAAGAAGCCAGGGGTAGTAGACCTGGAGAAAGAAGGAAGAGAAGAAAAGAAAAGGCCAGCAGACCCTGAAGATGCCAGAAATATAATAAATGCCAAGCGGATGACACAATTTGAGGATGTCCAGAAGACAAAATGGGAGAGGGTTGTTAAACCCGATGGAAAGGTGGTGTTTCGATTGTGACGGTACAAAGGGGAAGAGCCCAAGGAAGCATGCGAACCCAATGGCTCAGGAGAGGTCCCCACTCCAAAGAATAATGAAGGAGGAGTCAGACAACAAAAGGTAGAACCAGCTCCGAATCGCTTTCGAGGATAGGCCAAAACCTCAACAAAATGAATTAGAGGAAGTTGATTTGGCAACGGAGGGAGGAACGCCAAGACCGACTTATGTCAACAAGGAGCTGGATGCTAACCAGAAAGAGGAGCTTGTACAATTATTGCGAGAGTATAGGGATGTCTTTGCTTGGAATTACGACGAGATGCCCGGAATTGACAAGGATCTTGTGGAACACAATCTAAACATAAGCCCGGGAATGAAGCCAGTGAAGCAAGCACCTCGCAACTATGCACCCGAAGTCGAAACTCAAATAAAGGAAGAGATCAAGAAGTTGCTGGAAGTAGGGTTCATCAAGCCAATTCAACATCCAATATGGCTATCCAGCATTGTACCGGTAAAGAAATCAAATGGACAGCTACGAATATGTGTGGATTTCAGAGACTTGAACAAGGCATGCCCAAAGGACATGTACCCATTACCCAACATAGACACTTTGGTAGATGCAACGACTAATCATGAGATGATGTCATTCATGGATGGGTTTGTGGGTTACAATCAAATAAAGATGTCTGTAGAAGATGCAGAGTTGACAGCCTTTCGTACCCTGTTTGGAAATTTCTACTATGTAGTAATGCCATTCGGGTTGAAGAATGCGGGGGCAACTTATCAAAGGGCAATGCACGCCATATTTCATGACATGATTCATGATATAGTGGAGGACTACGTGGACGACATAGTAGTGAAATCCAAAAAAGTGACAACTCATGTAGAGGACCTGAGGAAAGTGTTTGAGCGATGCCAAAGGTACAAGTTGAGGATGAATCCAAAGAAGTGTGCCTTTGGAATGACGGCTGGAAAATTCTTGGGCTTCTTGGTGCATAACAGAGGTTTAGAAGTGGACCCAAGCAAGGCAAAAGCAATCACAGAGATGCCCCCACCAAAAACATAGAAACAGTTGAAGAGCTTTCTAGGGAATGTTTCATACATAAGAAGATTCATGCCAGCATTAACCGAAGTCACAAAACCTTTCGAAAAATTGCTAAAAGGAAAGGCACAATGGGACTGGGGGCAAGATCAACAACAGGCCTTTGAAATGGTGAAAACAATTTTGGCTTTAGCGCAAACGATGGTAGTGCCACAAAGAGGAATGCCGTTACAGTTATACATTACATCTACCAAGAAGTCCATAGGTGGATTGATCACACATGAGGTGGATATAGAAGAGAAACATGTGTATTAAATTATCCGGATAATTGGAGGATCGGAAACCAGGTATTCACAGGTGGAGAGGCATTGCCTAGCATTGGTGTTCATCATGCGGAAAATACGGCATTATTTTTTAGCGCACGAAGTAAAACTTGCAACAAGAACTGATCCAATTAGATACCTATTAACTAAGCCATTTTTAGTAGGAAGACCTGCCAGATGGATGATGATTCTTTCAGAGTATGACATCAAGTGTGTAACACCGAAGGCGATCTGATGTCAAAGCTCGCGTACACTGCCGCTCAATTTCCAAATGGAGAATATGAACCCCCTTCTGAGGATCTTCCGGGTGGAGAAGTAGAATTAATCAAATTGATGGATGGGGACCCAGAACGGTGGAGTTTTGCTTTTGATGGATCATCTGCAGAAGGTAAAGGCGGAGCAGGAGTGGTGTTGACCACCAAATAAGGAAATGAAGTGGCCTTGTCATACAAATTGGATTTCCTTTACACAAACAATGAAGCAGAATATGAGACATTCATACTAGGATTATTGGCGGCCCAGGAATTGGGAGCCAAACATCTTAAAGTAAAGGGAGATTCAAACCTCATAGTGCAATAGATAAGAGGCCAATTCAGAGTGAAGGAACCTATCTTGGCGCCATATCGAACTATAGCACAAAAGGTGATGGAGGCTTTTAAGAAGGTGGTGATTGAATATGTGCCAAGAGGACAGAATAAACAACCTGATGCACTAGCAACAGTAGCGTCTCGAGTCTATGTCCAAGGAGAGCATTTGGATGTAAAGGTAATGAAGAGAACCCTCCCAACCACGATGCTAAACTTGTTCCCCAAAGATATGATAGATGATTGGCCACATGACATCTCCCATCAATTGCAAACAAAGGAGGGAACAATACCTATCGTGAAGTTATAGAAGTACAACATCATCAAAGGTGTCTTGTATCACAAAGAAGCAGACAGTGTATTGACACAATGCTTTGGGAGGCAGGAAGCAAATAGAGTCTTACATCAGGTGCATGACGAGAACTGCGGATTGGCAGACATAGAACTGTATCGTAGACTGCAACGTCAAGGGTATTATTGGCCTGAAATGAAGAAGGAAGTAGATGTCTTACAACGCCAATGTGTTTCATGCCAAGAATACCCTGGGGAGGATGAATGCACCTTCATTGAAGACATAGTGGATTGGCGAATCCCTTATGTAGAGTTCTTACAAAGCGGGACTCTTCCGACCGAAAAGAAGGATGTAATTATAATCAAGAGGAAGTCACAACGTTTCTTCTTACAAAATGGAGAATTGTTTAGAAGAGGATTCAATGGTAAGCCCCTACGGTGTCTGGAACTAGGTGAAGCCAAAGATTTGGTTTACCAAATGCACAAGGATGAACACCAAGGGGAAGCCAAGTTGTACAAACAACTTATCGATCATGGTTACTACTGGCCAAAGATGGAGGGAGATTGTCTAGAATTTGTTAAAAAGTGCCACATTTGTCAAATACATGGAAACTTGATCCATGCTCCCGCCGTGGATTTGCGAACTTTGGCAACACCATGGCCCTTTTATACATGGGGAATGGATCTTATAGGTCCTATTCACCCTAATTCCAAGGGTAACATATGGATTTTAACTGCCACCGAGATGTACACAAAGTGGGTGGAAGAAGTACCCTTGAAGAAGGCCACGGGACCAGCAGTGGCAAATTTTATCAAGGATCACATCATTTGCCATTTCTGGATCCCGAATATCATTTTGTCCGACAATGGAACTCCCTTCATCAATAGGGATGTCAAAAATCTAATGGAAAGATTCAGAGTGAAACATTACAAATCATCACCCTACTACCCAAAAGGCAACGGACAAGCAGAGGCTACAAACAAAACCTTGATAAACATTTTATCAAAAACCCTAGATGTTCATCCGAAGACATGGGCAGAACAACTACCAATAGCGTTATGGGCATATCGAACTTCAAAAAGAAAGCCTACAGGCGAGACCCCATACACTTTGGTTTATGGTGAAGAAGCTATCTTGCCCGCCGAAATAGAAATACCTTCGGCTTGAATGAAACTTCAAAGCTTAGTCAAGGAAGAAAACCGACCAGCCGCCCTAGAGGCCTTAGTTGACTTCTGAGAGAAGGCTAAAGAAAAGCTTGAACGGTACCATGAAAGAATGCGACGATAATACAATACAGCGGTGGTACCACGACAAATTCTGGTGGGAGTCCTGGTGCTCAAAATGGCTACCTAAGTCATGAGGGGTACCCCAACCACCAAATTTTACCCCAAATGGGAAGGCCCGTATAGGGTACGAGAGATCTCCGAAAGTAGGTATTGCAAGATATCTCGTGTGGGATCAGATGCCGTCTCAGGCACATTAAACTTGAAGTGGGTAAAGAAATATTATACATGAGAAGAGAATCACAAAAAGTTATACTTTCAACTTCAAAAGTAATTGAGGCACCTGACTAACATCCCTCAGAAGTTACACTTTCAACTTCAAAAGTGATCGAGGCACCGATTAATAAATTTCTGGAGTTACACTTTCAACTTCAAAAATGATCGAGGCACCGAGTATAAGCCCTCAACCCCAAAAGTTACACTTTTAACTCAAAAAAAGTGAGTATAAGCCCTCAACCCCAAAAGTTACACTTTATCTTTTATTCGTTACAAAAGACAAAAGCCAGAAAGTCACACTTTATCTCTAAAAGTGGCAAACGTTATGCTTTCTTCGACAAAAGCAAGATTTACTAATGAAACGTTATGCTTTTCGTTAAAAGCAATTTTATTATCAATAAGTTGACAAACTTTCACTTATACTTGAATGTTTTTTTAAAAAATTTTAAAAAAAGAGTATAAATTCAAGTGTTGGTTTGTGGAAATTATGTACATGTTTTTTTAAAAAAAATTATTCATGTTTGCTTATAATACCTACTGTTGTCTTGTAATATTAATTTGAATAACTTGAGATTCAATGATAAATATTGAGTTTTAAGGAATCATTCAAATTAAAAGCAATCAACAAGGTTAAGGAAACTACATTCTGATAAATGAAACATGTGTAAATGAGTTTTTGAGACAGGAAATCGAAAAAACTACAACAACAAGTTATGATTTAAAGGCCAAGACATATCAAACTGAAGAGGAGGCATAGCTAAAGCTTCCAAGTTAGCAATGGCCGCATCTCAAACCTTAAGATTTGTAGCTTTCAGCTCCCTAACTTGTTGGGTAGTTGCTTCTAAGTCCTGTTGCTGGCACTCTACATCCTAAAATTTGGCATTTAGATCCCGAAGCTGGTCCTCTAAATTTTTAGATTGAATCTTCAATTCGTTTATAACTTTGTCAAGCTCAAAAAGCTGCACTGAAAAGGATTCATCTTTACACTTATGAACAGCAACCTCCGACCATAGTGCAACAAGATTAAATCTTGACTCGAGAAGATCCAGCCTAGTACGAAAAGGAGACATGTCAATACCCACGGTAGCAAGGTCGTCTACATCATCACTAAACTCCTTCAGGTTTCTCGACTCGTAATGAATATAAAGAAAGATGGTGCAATCGAAGGACAAGGCCTGCAAGCTGATCAAGGAAGAAGGTCTGGGAAGGAATCGACTTAATAATAAATCAGTCAAGTATCTGCAGAAACCGAGATAAGAGATGCTCCAGACTTTCCTGACTAAAAGCTGCTATCTGGAAACCCCTCTATGAAACAAGATCCCCATTTGGATTGAAAGAAGCACTGGTAGCAACTACTTTAGAAGCCACCATTGAATTTGTCGAGTCAAGGGATGGAGGAGCAGAAAGATGCTGTATGGCTGATGATTCCTTGAAACCTTGGTCACCTAGAGGATAACCAAGGTCACTATATGGCAAGTGGGCAACATCCGGATGTAGAGCATCAAATAAAGTGAGTGCCTCAACACGGAAAGGCAAATCTTTCATCTTCTCACTCTGAAAATAAAATATCAAATCACAATGTATTATAAAAAAAAGAAGAAAAGGAAATTCAAGATAAATCATATGTTGACTAAAGAAGAATACTCACAATATAGTCAATGGAGAAGGAGTCAGGAGATGCCACAGAAAGGTGAATGTCATTCAACCCACCCAAGGTACTATCAGCAATGCCCTCCCGAGCAATCACCAACTCGGTAGAATCTTTCTGGGGATGATGAACATCACCAATAGTTTTAGAATGATTCCCCCTCGGGGAAATAAGAGTCTCATCAAAATCGTCTAACTCATTATGAGGAGTAGGCATAGGAAGGTTTGAAGAAATTGTTGTATCACCCACAGCAAGACTCGAGCTCACATCAGATAAAGTGTCCTTAGCATCAAGACTTACACAATCATTGCGCGGAGTAGATGACTCAATATCAACAAGGATAGGTTGGGGCGGCTCAGGACTAATGGAAGCCGTCACGACAGCTGCCTCATTTACAGTACTATACCTAAACCCAAGAGGAACGTCATCATCATCTTCATTGACCTCTGTAATCTGAAAATTAAGGAAATCACTACTCAAGGAAATATGAACTCAGTTATACAAGGGATGAAAGAAAAATAATAATAGCATGACAAAAAATTACCAAATTTCTACGGTGCTTCTTGGTCGGATCCTCAGCTACCGGCATACTAGAATCAGCACTATCAAGAGGGTGTTTTGCCAATGGCTTTATAATAAGCCTAATAGGAGGAGGACGACTAACTGGAACCACAACAGAAGTAATAGGAGGAGCTACTTCAGAATTAGTAGTAATACCTGCTCTCATTTTAGAACGAGTAACTCTCATTGCCTCGGCATCAGAGGATCCCTGGGGAGGAGGTGGAGGAGACACCCGAAACGGAGCCCGTGGTGGAAGACTCCTGGAAGTAGTGGGAGCCTACGCAGGAAAAGTATTCGGATCACCTCGAGGAGGAATGTCTGCTAAATGAGGAAGAGAAGAATTAGGCATCAAGACCTCGCGCTCAATCAATCAGCTACTGGCTGGCCAAAGTGTTGGATGGATATTGGTCTTAGGAGAGCATAACTGTCGGCCCCATTGGAGACATTTCAGAATAGAAACTGGCACTGAACAAATCAAGGTATCATCCTCCCATCTTTTAAGATTGACCTGCCAGTAATTATGTTCGCCAGTAGTATATCGCCTGCTCTGGGAATTATCTGGTATGAAAAAAGAAAGGGATCTATAAGGATCACTTGATAGCCTCGAAAATGCCCATGTAAAAGAGGGGGAGGTACAGACGAAATTGAGAAGAGCAGCCTCATAATTCCCCCAACAGATGTGGTTAAAAGGGCGTTCCTGGTCATATCCGAATTGTCTCATGACCTTGTGAGGAGAATACAATACAGTGCCAAAACTATTATTCTCAAAGAAATAGGGAAGCTCTGTAAACCGAAGGAAAACAAACCAAGATAGTGCAGAACCACTCAAGCTAGTTCTATTGAGGCTTGAGTAGGTACTAAATTTGCTCTTGTAAAAGTGAGGTAGATGGCCGCAACCATCTGAAATAATGGTATAGGGACGGGCAGTGAAGCATGCATAATCATCAAGAAAAGGCCGCAAATCTACACTATCGAGACTAAGTCGGTGATCAATCTAAGTATTCGGATCACCTCGAGGAGGAATGTCTGCTAAATGAGGAAGAGAAGAATTAGGCATCAAGACCTCGCGCTCAATCAATCAGGTACTGGCTGGCCAAAGTGTTGGACGGATATTGGTCTTAGGAGAGCATAACTGTCGGCCCCATTGGAGACATTTCGGAATAGAAATTGGCACTGAAAAAATCAAGGTATCATCCTCCCATCTTTTAAGATTGACCTGCCAGTAATTATGTTCGCCAGTAGTATATCGCCTGCTCTGGGAATTATCTGGTATGAAAAAAGAAAGGGATCTATAAGGATCACTTGATAGCCTCGAAAATGCCCATGTAAAAGAGGGGGAGGTACAGACAAAATTGAGAAGAGCAGCCTCATAATTCCCCCAACAGATGTGGTCGAAAAGGCGTTCCTGGTCATATCCGAATTATCTCATGACCTTGTGAGGAGAATACAGTACAGTGCCAAAACTATTATTCTCAAAGAAATAGGGAAGCTCTGTAAACCGAAGGAAAACAAACCAAGACAGTGCAGAACCACTCAAGCTGGTTCTATTGAGGCTTGAGTAGGTACTAAATTTGCTCTTGTAAAAGTGAGGTAGATGGCCGCAACCCTCTGAAATAATGGTATAGGGACGGGCAGTGAAGCATGCATAATCATCAAGAAAAGGCCGCAAATCTACACTATCGAGACTAAGTCGGTGATTAATCTAACGTGCCATACGAGGAATGACGTGGGGTGATGGAAAAAGAGGAGACTTCTTCTTCTGCTTAGAGGAATAGCCCAAAAAGTGTTCAAAAAGAAAAATCAGAAGGAAGGAGCATGGAATGAAGCAATTGACATCATACCTGAATGAATAAAAATCAAATAAGAAAAAGGTTAAAGGAAAAGAAGTGCGGTTGGAAAGACAGATAATATATATATATATATATATATATATATATATAAAAGTGATTACCTCCTAACGGATTCTTTCATGGCAAGGGTTGTTTCGTCTAGGCGACGATATAAGGTCCCTAAGAAGAGAGAAGCAAGGGGAATCTCCAAGCCCTGGGATAATAACGCTGCCAAGCTGAACATATGGGCAGAAGGACCGTCTATGGGAAATCCAGGGAAGAGGAAGCGGGACAGCCACATAGCCAGATAAGCTGCCAGAGGAAAAGGACAAATCTCTCCACGGAGGGCATGAACAGATTTGTCATGAATATAGTGATAAGTGTATTTTATATACGCGATTTAATATCCAATTCATGCTTATTTGTTGCTACATTCTTGTGATCATGTTCAGTTTTACTTGTTTTATGTTATTTCATGTGTAGATTGGTGGTTGTGGCATTCAACGTACATTTGGTGATATTCGGTGCGATTGGGACACAAATGGATTGTAATTGGAAACAAGTTAGAAGAGAAGCATAGTCAGTTAATAGAATACACCCCACGGGTATGCATTAATATCTTATATACACCACGCAAGGCGAGGGGTCTTGCAATCCATTAGCGAAGAATTAAACCACGGTAAAAGGCATTATATATTCATACACCTTCACGGCTGGGGTCCTCATTCGAGCAAATCAGAGCATAAATTCGTCAGTATGGGCTTATATAGATATACAAACACCACGGGTGGGGTGGAAAAATTGAAAGTGTCCTATTTTGGTTATAATTTTTATTGGGCACGAATTGATAGAGAATTCGGCTAGAGGTTTTATGCTAGATATCTATTACTTTATCAAAGACAACAAGGAGAGGAGAGAGGGGAAAACTACGTAGATCTAAGCGGAGTTTTTGATAGCAAGTGTGGAGGAGTATTTCGAGGAGTTTTTCAAGACAATTGCAATTTTAGTCTACGTGAAGGGTGTTTTTCAATATTTTTCGTGTTAGATTATTATTTGTAATTAGGAGAATGATTTCTATGATATATTCAGTGTTTATTTCGTCTATTATGAACTAATTCACTTGTTAGACTTGTGATGGATCCTTAAGTAAATCGATGGTTTTGTAAACTTTGATTTCCAATTTAGTAAGCTATCTCCAGTTTATCTATATTAATTTGTGCTTGAGTCTATGAATTGCCTGATCAACAATTCTTTGTGGAGTTGGATGGAATCGAGAGAGGATATTCAAATCTAGACCTATTTGATATAGCATGTGTTTAGGTTTTTGTTAGTAGCTTAAACTTGATGAGTGTTAAGGTAGAGATATGCTTAGCACCGCATGTAATCGGATAGAGAGCTTATTCTTCAACCTTTTTCGATTGTTATTCACATAGAGATATAGTGGGTTAGTTGATTAAGGTGTTTAACGGATTTCTATCTTAATTGTGGATTGAAGTTAATAGGGTATTAGTGCATCGAAAGGTGGTTAATGCTACTTTCCTGTTCTTGATTAATAAACTGGGATAGTGCATTAAATTGGGATAAAGGTGTTAGAATCAAAGTGAAGCTTAGGGTAAAATCATAAGTCTAATTCTCCATTAATTGTTTGAAAATTCAGATTTTGATATTCGTGGTTATTTTGTGTTAATTTAATTATATTTGAATTTTAGTTTCGTTAATTTAAATTATTGAGTTTGATTTTTTTAATAAAATTAGGGTTAATAGAAGATTGGTAATTGTAAGTTAAGGTTATTGCTAATTAATCTCTATGGGAACGATACTCAACTTATCACTTTATTACTTGTTGACCACGTATACTTGCGAGTTGTGCGTAATCAGATTTTACCCAACAAGTTTTTAGCGCCGTTGCCGGGGATATTTTAGCATAAATCTTAAGTGTTTTACAATATCAGTTTAATTAATCCAGTTTTACTTAGACATTTTTTTATTGTGCTTATTATTTCAGGTGTTGGACGTAGTTTATGTGAACTCGGTCCCAAAATCCAGACTTGGTGCCTTTTGAGGACGACATGGAGAAAAGGTTTCAGAGGTTGAGTAAGTGGATCAAGGAAACAAGGCAAGAATTTGAAATACCTGAAAAGGAAGATGAAATAGTAATGGCAGCCGAAGATCGAAAAGCGTTGAGGGACTTCGCTTCACCCATAGTGGTGAATCATGATCCAAGCATCACCAAAGCAAAGAATAGCGACAAATACGTTCGAAATTAAGCCTGGGATGATACAAATGATTCAGAATTCAGTTCAGTTTGGGGGATTTGCAAATGACGATTTGAACGAGCATTTAGTCAGCTTTCTGGAAATGTGCAACACATTTAGGTTTAATAGGATTTTGGGTGAGGTGGTGAGACTTCGATTGTTCCCATTCTCTTTACCGGACAAGGCGAAGAGTTGGGTACATTATCTACCGTCTGGTTCAATAACTACATGGGAGGATTTAGCTCAGAAATTCCTCGCAAAATTCTTCCCACCGGCAAAAGCTGTAAAGATGAGGAATGAGATTACAATGTTTGAACAACAACATGGGGAGTCATTATATGAAGCCTGGGAAATTTACAAAGAACTGCTCAGAAAATGCTCACATCATGGATTTCCCCAGTGGCTACAAAGTAACACCTTTTACAACGGATTAAATGGGAATCTCAGGACAAGTATCGATGCAGCATCGGGTGGAGCGTTCATGGCTAAGAGTTACGAGGAAGCCTACGAGTTGATTGAAACCATGTCAGCTAATAACTACCAGTGGCCCACATCAAGAATAACACAGGCAAAGGCAGCTGGGGTATTAGAAGTAGATAGTATGATAGCGATGCAGGCACAGATATCTGCACTTTCAAAGAAGTTGGAGTCAGTGTTAACAGCACAAGCAGCAGCAGCTCAGCAAACACAACAAGTACAAAAAATGGCAATAATATGCAAGTTGTATGCAGGAGAGCACCCAATGGAGCAATGTGCAATTAATCCAGCAGCTGTGCAATTGATCGACAATTACAACAGAATTCCTCAAAACACATATCAGAACACATACAATCAAGGAAATATGAATCATCAGAATTTCTCATGGAGCAACAACCAGCAAAATCAAGCTTCGCGTCAATCATATCCTCCGTGTTTTCGTGAACCAAAGAACAACCAGTTCAATATCAAGAAAGAAAACCCGATCTGGAGGAAGTGTTGGGAAAATTCATGACTACTACCGAGTTGGCTTTAAAAAATCACACCATGGCTATGAAATCACAAGAGATGTCGATCAAGAATTTAGAGAATTAGGTGGGTCAAATTGCGTTGGAATAATAGACCACAAGGGACATTACCAAGTGACACAGAGAAAAATCCTAAGGGTAATCACGAGCAGTGTTAAGCCATTATGTTGAGAAGTGGAAAATAACTTGTTGGTCAAGAGCCAAAAAATTTTGGTTACAAAGGAGATTGATCCAGAGACAAAAAATACAGTGGTTGAGGAAAAACAAGGGAACGAAAAACAAATGGAAAAGAACAAACCAGTCAATGAACCAGCCATTTATCCTCCCCCACCATTCCAGCAAAGAGTTCAAAAACAAAAATTAGACAAGCAATTTTCAAAATTTTTGGAAGTTTTCAAGAAACTTCAAATTAACATACCATTTGCAGAGGCCCTAGAACAAATGCCTAGTTACGCAAAATTTATGAAAGGGATTCTATCAAGGAAAAAGAAATGGGAAGATTTTGAGACTGTGGAATTAACAGAGGAGTGTAGTGAGGTATTACAACAAAAATTACAACCAAAACTCAAGGACCCGGGGAGCTTTACTATTCTATGCATGATCAGGGAGATGCATTTCAGCAAGTGTTTATGTGATTTGGGGGCGAGTGTAAACCTTATGCCATTGTCAGTATATTTAGAATTGGGTTTGCCCGAGCCAAGGCCTACGAACATCTCCTTACAGTTGGCGGATAGGTGGATTCACGATGTCGAGAGGCATAGTAGAGGACATCTTAGTGAAAGTGGATAAGTTTATATTCCCCGCGGACTTTATCATTCTGGATTTTGAGGAGGACAAGAACATCCCAAATATCCTAGGGAGACCATTTTTGGCTACAAGGAGAACACTCATAGATGTACAAAAGGGAGAACTCACTATGAGGGTCCAAGATCAAGAAGTAAAATTCAATGTGTTTAAGGCCATGAAATTTCCTACGGATGAGGAAGAATGTTTTCGAATGGATCTAATTGAGCAAATCATTAGTGATGACATGAGTAAAAGTTTGGTGAACGATCCGTTAGAAACAACATTATTGGGATATGAAGAGATCGATGATCCAGAATTGGTGGATTACCTTCAATTGCTAGACTCATTGCCACGAGTACCAAGATTTAGAAAACCGTTTGAACCACTGCACACAGAGGAGGTAACCGCAGAAAAACTGAAACCATTATTGGAAGAGCCACCAAAGCTGGAACTTAAGCCACTTCCTAAGCACCTCAGGTATGCGTATTTATGCAATTTAAGTTCTTTACCTGTTATTATTTCAGCTACACTTAACAAATTGCAGGAAGAAAAGATGATGAGGGTGCTTTGGGAACACAAATCAGCTATTAGATGGACAATTGCTGACATAAGGGAATCAGCCCTGCATTTTGCATGCACAGATCCTAATGGATGACCAAGCAAAACCAACGGTGGAATAATAGCGGCGACTCAATCCAATTATGAAGGAAGTGGTAAAGAAGGAAATTTTGAAATGGTTAGACGCAGGCATCATCTACCCGATTTCCGATAGCAAATGGGTTAGTCCAGTCCAGTGCGTAACAAAAAAAGGAGGAATGACGGTGGTGCAAAATGACGACAACGAGTTAATCCCAACTAGAATAGTGACAGGTTGGCGGGTTTGTATGGATTACAGAAAATTGAACAAGGCAACCCGAAAGATCATTTCCCGCTGCTCTTTATTGACCAAATGTTAGATAGATTGGCGGGACACCAATATTACTGTTTGTTGGATGGGTATTTGGGCTACAACCAAATAGTCATCACTCCAGGGGATCAAGAGAAGACCACATTCACGTGCCCTTACGGCACATTTGCATTCAGGAGGATTCCATTCGGGCTATGCAACGAACCGACAACTTTCCAGTAGTGTATGATGGCAATTTTTTTAGATATGGTGGAGAAAAATGTTGAGATCTTCATGTATGACTTTTCAGCTTATGGGGACAACTTTGATAATTGCTTGAAGAATTTGGTCATGGTGTTGCAAAGATGTAAGGACACGAATCTCGTACTAAATTAGGAGAAATGCCACTTCATGGTTGAAGAGGGCATAATTTTGGGCCATAAGGTATCGGCTCAAGGGTTGGAAGTTGATAAAGCGAAGCTGGAAACTATTAAAAAATTGCCACCACCAACCTTAGTGAAGGGTATTAGGAGTTTCTTGGGACACGCTGGGTTCTACCGGAGGTTTATAAAAGACTTCTCTAAAATTGCAAAACACCTATGCAGTCTTTTAGAGAAGGATGCGACATTCAGCTTTGATGAAGAATGCAAGACAGTGTTTGATTTATTAAAGAGGAAATTGACTATTGCCCCTGTTATAGTTGCACCGGATTGGAGCATGCCATTCGAGCATATGTGTGATGCAAGCGACTTCGCGGTTGGGACTGTTTTGGGTTAGTGGAGAGACAAAGTGTTTCACGCTATATACTACACAAGCAAAACACTTACAGAAACTCAAATGAACTACACAACCACAAAAAAAGAATTGCTTGCAGTGGTATATGCGTTTGACAAATTTTGGGCTTACTTAATCGGGACTAAGGTGATAGTCTATACAGACTATGCAGCGATTCGGTACTTGATAGCGAAAAAAGATGCTAAACCACGCCTTATCTGGTGGATTCTCCTACTTCAAGAGTTCGATTTAGAAATAAAGGATAGGAAGGGGACGGAGAATCAAGTAGCCGACCACTTGTATAGGTTAGAAACAACGGGAAACAAAAAGACGACAAATGTGAAATTAACGAATCATTCTCGGATGAGCAGCTGTTTGGGATTTCAGCAGAGATTCTATGGTATGGCGATTATGCAAATTTTGTTGTGAGTAACATTCTACCACCTGACCTCACAAGGCAACAGAAAAAAAAGTTTCTTCACGACGTGAAATGGTACATGTGGGATGATTCATATTTGTTCAAGCAGTGCGCCGACAAGGTGATTCGACGGTGCGTCCCATATAGTGAAGTGAAGAATATTCTGTATGAGTGTCACTCATCGGCGTATGGCGGAAATTATGGGAGCGAGAGAATAGCAGCGAAGGTGCTGCAATGTGGTTTTTATTGGCCCACATTGTGACGCCCCCAAAATTAGGTATACATCACCCATCTTGGGTAGTCGACATGGTATGTAATTTAAATACAACTTACTAATATAAGCGTCAGGTAATACAATCGACATAAACTATGAGTTTGAATACAAATATTGTCTACTAGATATTATACAAACTCAAAAGGAGTCCTCATTATAATTATTATCACACTATTTCACAGAATAGTGAGGACTACTAATGCTATCCTCTCGGATCATTACTCCATTCCCCGACTCGTCCGGCTATGTTCTCATTTCCGAAGGAAGCGAAAGAAAAGGGTGAGCTCAACTAGCCCAATTAGAAATATTATGACTAAGATAATGCGTAATAAATTATCAATAGCCTTCAACAAAGATGTTAAAGCGATAAAATATAATAAACATCAAGTTTAAGCTGCGGTGAACAAGCAATCCATTAAAAGAGTCAAGTAGAAAATAAAATCTACTATCTTTTATGATTTAAAAGGTTTTTCATCCTTTATTATATTTGAGACTCAAACTTTAATAAATATTCCACATCATCGAATCACCCTCGCACTACTGACCGAGGATATTCTTTAGTATCACGACCACAATTATTCATGCACTACGGGCCAAGAATATTTGTGTATTCATTAATGGTCATGATCATGCCAACAATCGGTCCATCAATGCACTACACGGCCCTTCGAGGATTTTTACCACATCATTTGTAACATTACGGCCATGATTACAATCAAGAATAGTCTCGGTCATAATCATACCAAGTCCATCTATGCACTACATGTGCCATGATGACTTTCAACATAATATAAACATGAGGATGATGACAATGATATAAGAATTCAATAAAACAAGTTCAAGAATTAATTTATCTAGGAACCAATAACATCCAAATTGTCAACATGATACTGCTTTGTAGAGTAAAATTCAAGAATACTGAGAAGAATATTTCCATGAAAGGATACTGGATGAAGCGCAAATATCAAGGATATTCCACTAATTTCATGGAGTATAGAAGTCAAAGTTTTAACCAACTGGGTATAATAAAGAATGGAATAACAAAAGAAATCACCATGCATGCGATAGACCGCGCTTGCAGTGAGTTATTCCAATGTAATAATAAATAACGGAACCGGTCGGCGTAAAATGCATGAGCAGGATGTTCCAACAGAATAATAAAGAATGGAACCAGTCCGTAGAAACAAGCAGAGCGAGGATGTTCCAATGAGAATAATAATAAAGAGCGGAACCAGTCCGTTGTAAAACATGCATGACGAGGATGTTCCAACAAAATAATAATATAAAGGCGGAACAGTGCGGTGTAAAACACATGAGCAGGATGTTCCATGAGAATAATAATAAGGCGGAACCAAGTCTCGATGTAAAACACATGCATGAGGATGTTCCAACAGAATAATAGAAGAATGTCACCAAGTATAGGGTAAACCACGTATACAAGTTATTCCAATGAATAATAAGCAATGGAATAATAACATTCTCTTCATGAATTAAGAAAGAATAACACCCCTTACTTTTGGTAGGAGATTGAATCTTTACGCGAGTAGTGTAGTAACAAAATACTCTTCTTCTTTCTCTCTAATTCTCTCTATACTTTCTCTCTCTAAAGCTTGAATGAATTCGTGAAAAATAATGAAGCACTAGGCCTCTATTTATAGAAGATTTCTAGCTTAGCACCTACCATGTGAAAAGGCAAGTGGCTTGATGACTGGTGATGTGAAAAGAAAAGTGGTTCGACGCCTGTAATGTGAAACGACAAGTGGTTCGATGCCTGTAATGTGAAACGACAAGTGGTTTGACGCCTGTAATGTGAAACGGCAAGTGGTTTGACGTCTGGTAAAGGTAATTACTATTGACGAAGGTAATTACTATTCACAAGGGTAATTACTACGACACAACATAATTGAGATTTTATTTGTATTTGTACCATGTATTTGGCGACTCAAAATTGGGTGATGAATACCTAATTTTGGGGGCGTCACACACATTATTCAAAGACGCCCACCAGTTTGTCAAACAATGCGATAGGTGTCAAAGGGTGGGCAACATTTTGAAACGTAATGAGATGCCATTACAAACGATTCTGGAAGTGGAAATTTTTGACGTATGGGGTATCGATTTCATGGGACCATTTCCCTCGTCCTTGAATAATCAATACATTCTACTCGCAGTGGACTACGTGTCAAAGTGGGTTGAAGCTGCAACTCTACCAACAAACGATGCCAAGGTGGTCCTCAAATTCCTTCAAAAGAAAATCTTCACTAGGTTTGGCACACCAAGAGCAATTATAAGTGACGAAGGTAGTCACTTTTGCAATAAACTGTTTACTGCTCTTTTGGCTAAGTATGGGGTGAACCGCAAGATAGCTACAACATATCACCCTCAAACCAATGGACAAGCTGAGGTATCGAAAAAAGAAGTCAAAAAGATATTGGAGAAAGTGGTGGATCCGAGTCGAAAAGATTGGTCACTTAGATTGGACGATGCTTTATGGGCCTACCGGACTGCATACAAAACGCCAATCAGGATGTCACCATATCAACTGTTGTACGGGAAGGTGTGTCATTTACCGGTGAAACTACAGGATAAGGCATATTGGGCGGTGCAAAAACTCAATTTTGATCAAAAAGCTGTAGGAGGGAAGAGATTACTTCAATTGAATGAACTCGACGAGTTCCATGCCTATGAGAATGCCAAACTATACAAAGAAAAAGTCAAAAGAGTGCACGACTAGAAAATTTTGTGTCGAACATTCGAGCCAGGCCAATCAGTACAATTATTCAACTCAAGGCTACGTTTGTTCCCCGGAAAGCTTAAATCAAGATGGTCTGGACCATTTATGGTCAAGCAGGTATTCCCTCACGGTGCGGTTAAAATTTACAATCGTAATCCACTCGAAACATTCAAAGTCAACGGTCACCGTCTAAAGCATTACTGTGGTGGAGAAGCTAATACTGACGTGATCACCATCACATTGGCCAATACAACTTAAGCAGAAAGTAGTCAGGCTGAACGACTTAAAATCAAGCGCTCATTGGGAGGCAACCCAATTTTTAGTTCTTTAGAGTATTTTTCATTCATATATGCTTAATTATAGTTTTAGTAAATGCCTAGGTAGAAGAATAAAATAAAATTCTCGTTAATTTCTCCACAACATAATATGACATCCAAGACTCACTAATTTTCATGTTTCATGTAATGCAGGTTGGGAAAAGGATCATCAAGCGAGTATAATGCAGCAAAAGTAAGCTAAATTGAAGCAAAACAAGAAAGCCTAGCAAGAACTAAGTTCACGTAAGGCGGGGCCTAAAGACTAACACCCACGTAAAAAGTGGGTCGTCGATTTCAATCGGTGGCCAAGCCGCCAAATGTGGCCTTTCTAGTTCAATACCCCCTTGAGGCCAACTGTCTGGGTCCCTGGAATTTTGACAGACATGGGCAGTTGTTTGGTCTTCTCTCCTTCTCAATAACCTCCCACTTTCACACTTCCCCACTACTCTATAACCACCACCCACTTTCCCCACATTCCCAAGACTTCATTACTCTTCTCCACCTCTCCACCTCCTTACTCCACCAATGCTAGCCTATCATCTCCATCTATAAATACCACCAAATATCATACAAACTCTCCCACCACACTTTATATAAAGATAAAGCAAAAAGAGTGTATATTTGTGAGCCTAGAGAGAGTTAGGGTAAGGCCAGCACTAGGGAGAGAAATGGCTTCACAATCATCGTCAAAATGCCAAAGGGGGGAGAGTTCACATCCATCCCAACCAACCTGCACCTTCGATCGCCAGAAATTTACAAGTACCGCCGCCGCCGACCGGTATAACTACATTCTTACCAAAGCCCTTACACCGGAGAGGGGATTGGCACCGGATCTTAATGATGGGGAGCTGATGCTGCAAATTAACCAAAAGGGATGGACAAAATTTACCGAGGAGCCGGAACCAACGGTTGTAAATATTGTCAAGGAGTTTTACGCAAATGCTGTAGACAAAGAACCATTCCAAGCATTTGTGCGCGGACGTCTGGTTCCATTCACTGCCGACGCCATCAACACGTACTACCAACTGCGGGTGCCTTGCCTTTGCCAATATGAGCATCTCCGTAATTCTGACCCAGATTTTGATGCTATTATCATGGAGATGACAAAGTCGGGAACGGTATGGATGAAAGGTCGAAAGGGAGGCACCGTGTTCCATAGCAAGGACCTTAGCCGGTATGGCAAAATTTGGTATGCCTTCCTCTGCGCGAAACTGCTTCCATCCCAACATACCTCTGACGTCACCAAAGAGAAGGCATTGCTGTTGTACGCCATTGTGCAAGATTTTATAATTAATGTCGGGGCTATCATTTGCTTCTCCATCCACTGGTGCCTACGTGGGAATTTTTCTGGAGGCTTGCCACACCCATCACTAATATGTGGGTTGTGCCGTCAAGTAGGAGTTAGATGGTCTAATGATGAGCCCACTCAAATGTCGCTCACGCTGCTTGATTCTAGAATGATAGCGCGGTACTCTGTATGGGCAGGAGGCGAGTCACACCCGCGTGGACTGGGTTTTCATTTTTCCATCATCGTCGGAAGATAATGTGGATGCTACAGAGACATCGGGGGACGATGATGAAGAAATGGGCGATCAAGGGGATGAGTAGGTACCGCGGGCCGAGGCTATATCTAGATCTCAATTCCTTGATTTCCAAAATCAATTGAATGCACACACCAAGGCAACTCGTCGGGAGATGCGCCGATTGGCAATGAGGCAGGAACACATGTTCAATGCTATGCACACATCTTTTGCCTCATTGAACGTAACTCTTCAAAGTTTTAACCCAACAACACAATTTCCATATCAACAGCCCGGTCCAATGCCAAGGTTCCCGCCGAGTGATTCCGATGTAGAAGAACAACAACCACCTCCTCAAGCTTAAGTATTGACAGAGAAGTCCTCATGTACTCATTTTGATCAATTATCCAATGAGGACATTATATTATTTAAGTTTGGGGGATTTAAATTCATTTTTGCATGCATTTTAGCTTTTAGGGTTCATTTTTAATTTTGGTCAATTAAATTTTTGTATTACATTTTATTTTCAGTATTGCATGATAGTTTAGGGCATCCAAAGTAGCTTAGGTTTTGCATAGTAGATAAAAGTGTAATGCATTTTATTATCCGCATTTTGTTATTCACATCTATATTTAAAAAAAAATATGTTATTTAGTAATTATTGTGTTGTTTAAGTCCATCAATGTTCTGTTTCATGGTGTTGTGGGCCTATGATGTGATTGTCAAATAAGTAGCAAATACAGGATTGAGTATTAGAACTATGACACTATGATCGTTATGAATCAAATCTTAAGTTTGTTTGAAACTGGTTTAAAAGGATAACACGAGTAATAAACATCTGTGTTGATTGGTCAAGTTCAAACCGGTACCTAAATGGTCTCTAAAGGATAATGCTAGAGTGAATGATAAAATGACAAGGATGGCCGGTTAAGGCTAAAGTTAGGCAAGAACTTAAGTTTGGGGGATGTTATGTGGGGTATATAAGCATCTAAAAAAAATTATGAATAAACACCTGGCGTGCTTGTCTAGTTTTGTGGCCTTTGTTACTTGAGCAAGTAAGCCCGAGGGGATTGTCTTTACACCTAGTGCCCTAAGGTCTTAATGGTCTAAGAGTCATTGGTCGAAAGCTCGTTAAGGTAGCATTGAAAAGCCTAAGGGAATAAGACACTACATAGCTATGTGTATAAAAATAAAACAGGAAATAAGAGCAAAAAGCCACCGTATCTAAATAATAAAAAAAAATTTAAGAATAAAGCATAAGTACCCCGCGTAAACCCTTAAGATTTATGATTGCTTGATTTTAGTTGGAACTATCTATTTTTGAAATTTTTAAGTTTGTGCTGCATGATTCCTTCTAAGAGATTGATTATGTATTGAATTTGAGTTAGTATCGGTTATCATGGATGTTACACACACACACACACTATACCAGTGGTGATGGCTTGAGATTCGAGGATTACAGCGTATTTGTAGATTGGTTTTTGATGGTTGATATTGTATAGTTGCTTATTTTCGCTGAGGCCGATAAGATAATTTTGATTCTGCGATATTGTTGGATTTGATAGCATATAAGTGAATTCGTATCAAATCATTGAATTGCATATAGTCGTTTTGTGCTCGAGGACTAGCACGGTTTAAGTTTGGGGGATTTTGATAAGTGTATTTTATATACGCGATTTAATATCCAATTCATGCTTATTTGTTGCTACATTCTTGTTATCATGTTAAGTTTTACTTGTTTTATGTTATTTCATGTGTAGTTTAGTGGTTGTGGCATTCAACGTACATTTGGTGATATTTGGTGCGATTGGGACTCAAATGGAGTGTAATTGGAAACAAGTTTGAAGAGCAGCATAGTCGATTAACGATATACACCACGTAGGGAGGGCATTAATGACTTATGCATTCGCATGGGCTGGGGTCTTGCAATCCAGTTAGCAATAACTAAGCCACTTGAGCGGAGCATTATATAACTACACACCCGGTAGGAATGGGGTCCCATTCGAGAAAATTAGGAGCATAGCCGGCAAAGGCTTACATAAGATACAAACCCCTTGTAAGCGGGGGTGGAAAATTCTGAGTGTCATGTTTTGGTTATAATTTTTATTAGGCACGAATTTTAGATATTTGTATGGCATTATAACTCTAATTGATAGAGAATTCTCCTAGAGGTTTTATGCTAGATATCTATTACTTTATCAAAGATAATAAGGAGAGGAGAGAGGGGAGAATTACGTAGATCTAAGCGGAGTTTTTGATAGCAAGCGTGGAGGAGTATTTCGAGGAGTTTTTCAAGACAATTGCAATTTTAGTCTACGTGAAGGGTGTTTTTCAATATTTTTCGTGTTAGATTATTATTTGTAATTGGGAGAATGATTTCTATGATATATTCAGTGTTTATTTCGTCTATTATGAATAATTCACTTGTTAAACTTGTGATGGATCCTTAAGTGAATCGATGGTTTTGCAAACTTTGATTTCCAATTTAGTAAGCTATCTCCAGTTTATCTATATTAATTTGTGCTTGAATCTATGAATTGCCTGATCAACAATTCTTTGTGGAGTTGGATGGAATCGAGAGAGGATATTCAAATCTAGACCTAGTTGATATAACATGTGTTCAGGTTTTTGTTAGTAGCTTAAACTTGATGAGTGTTAAGGTAGAGATATACTTGGCACCGCATGTAATCAGATAGAGAACTTATTCTTCAACCTTCTTCGATTGTAATTCACATAGAGATATAGTGGGTTAGTTGATTAAGGTGTTTAACGGATTTCTATCTTAATTGTGGATTGAAGTTAATAGGGTATTAGTGCATCGAGAGGTGGTTAATGCTACTTTTGTGCTCTTGATTAATAAACTGGGATAGTGCATTAAATTGGGATAAAGGTGTTAGAATCAAAGTGAAGCCTAGGGTGAAATCATAAGTCTAATTCTCCATTAATTGTTTGAAAATTCAGATTTTGATATTCGTGGTTATTTAATTTAATTATATTTGAATTTTAGTTTCATTAATTTGAATTATTGAGTTTGATTTGTTTAATAAAATTAGGGTTAATAGAAGATTGGTAATTACAATTTAGGGTTATTGCTAATTAATCTCTGTGGGAACGATACTCAATTTATCACTTTATTACTTGTTGACCACGTATACTTGAGTGTTGTGCATAATCAGATTTTACCCAACATAGAGTTGTCCCACTGGTTGGTCTTGTAGTAACGGAAGAAGTAACGTACCCAGGATAACCAACAATTTTTCTGCCGACTGGAGGTCTCGATTTCTGGAAGGAGCATATCGCCCTTGAAGCGGGAGATGAAGTGGGAAGATTGCTTGAAGGCTTCCATCAAGTAGGCAACACAGTCGTCATCTCTAGTGGACATGTTAGAAGGGCCGTATGAGTTCGAAGCAACAATGGGAAGGCTACAAGATGTCATTTAATATATATATATATATATATATATTATAGAAAAATGAGAATGAATGAAAGGAATAAAAGAAGAGAACTTACTGATAGAGGGCATATACATCCTCTAGAGTATAGGTGAATTCCCCCCAGGCAGTGACGAATGTGCAAGTGGAGGAACACCATCGTGAGATCAACACAGTAAGAGCGTTATGGTCATGGTGGATATGTAGGTCTCTACACAGTTGAACACAATGAAAGATGCTTGCATCCTTGAGTATTTCCACGAATTCAGCGTTTCCAAGGACTCGTCGGTCCAATCCTGCCATTCTTGAGGCAACTAGATGAATCAGACAGGAAATAAAGGGGACTGAAAGGGTATTCTTGCTTCTCTATGCATAAGCGGGGAATGCGATTGGCATGGGGGAAGTCATCCCAACCTCCAGAAGCTGGGGCATATAGAAATAGGCCTTCTTTCTCTGGTGAAGGAAAAGTTGTACGGTCATAGCCCTTAACTCTATCCTAGAAGGTGTTAGAAGGACCGAAGAAGGGAACCCTAGCCCAATCAGTGATGAAGGGGGACTCCCGGGCGGTTTTTGGTTCTGAAGAGCTTTCAGGTGAAAGGGCCTACAAGCAAAGAAGGTTCATCATAAGAATTCTATAAAAAAAAAAGCAATGCAAGGATGTTAAGGATGTCAAACGGGAATGAAGTGCTCACCATGGCAAAGAGGAAGGTTTGGTATTTAACCTCAAAGACACCTGAAAAGAAAAAAAATAACAATGTCAAAAGGAGTTTGGAATCACAAATATGCATTTAGACAACCTAAATGCATCCTTTGGAGCCTTTTCTTGGGACTTATAACAGTAACTATCATGGTCGAAGGTGATGACTTTTGTAGGGCTCATCGCTAGTTATGATCAAAATAATAATTACTCCTCCAAAACTATATTTTTTGTCGTCTAGACATTGATTTCCCCAGTGGTTCGCCCCCAAGGTTCGGTCCCCCAGGGTTCGAACCCCCCAGTATTCGGTCCTCTGAGGTTGACCCGATTGGAGTAATTTTGCAAGCATCTGAGAGAATTTTTTCTTTCTTTGGGTTTTGTCAATTTTTTTTGCCAATCTTTCTTTATTATCCGAGGGAAAAAACCGAGATATAATCAAGGTAATGGGGCTCAGAAAAAAAAAGAAAGAAAAAGAATTTTTTCCTTCGTGGTTTGTCGAAAAACACCAATCTTTCTTCATGATCCGAGGGAAAAAACCAAGATATAATCAAGGTAATGGGGATCGGAAGACAAAAGAAAGAATAGAGTTACCTGAATAAAAAAAAAAGAAAGAAAAAGAGTACAAACAAAAGAGGCCATATTTTCATCATATATGTAACATATTGGTTTGAGCGAGGAGCTATGTACCAGTGTTATATAAGAGGAAGACCTTATTTCAGATGAGTCACTTCAAATAACTCAATCCTGGGTATGGGAGTATTGACAGCCCTCTGTTTCTTGTCTTTCTCCAAAGATTACTATTATAATTGACCTTTAATGGCGAAGTGAACAAGGGTTTTTCTTGGAAGCAAGTCACCTTCAACAATCAAAACGAATTATGAATTAGAGGACGCTTATAATCAAGTTCCCTCGGTCTTATTGCAAAAAAGAAAAAAAGTCAAAAAAGGTTTTGCAGCGGAAGAATTTTATATTGCCTATATAATCATGTCGCAACCAAATAAAGCAGCAGCAGTGCAACACCTAGGATTTTGGATGCAAGAAGTAAAAAAAAAATTGGCCAATGCGGGAATGACAAGTATAGGCTATTGCTTCAAGAGTTTCTTTATTATGGCAAAAAGGAAGTAGCACCTAATGAAGTAATTAATCATGGAGCAACAGGACCTCTCAAAAATAAGATAAGTAAATGTTTTATTTATTTTTTATTTTTATTTTTTTTGAAAAAATAAAATAAGATTCTATTTTATTTTCAATATATATATATATATATATATATATACATAGGGTTCGACACCTCCCTATAAGGTTCGACCAACATTCAAAAATAAAATAAAATATGGTTACCTCATTTTGTATAGGGTTCGGCTTAAGAATCCGGTGTATGGGTTGGAGAAATTATTGTAGAAACACAAACACTCCTCATCTTGGACCTTAGATTCTGGTATTATTTGATGGCGATACGAAGACACCAAGTTATTATTACAGAGAAAGAAACCCCCCAAACCCCTAATACTGGAGTTCATTGGTTTTCCAATCAAATCTTTTGTTCATGCTTAGTCAAAGGTAATATGTGGATCTCTTCCTTCAAATCCAATCATTCAATCCATTGTGTTGTTGTTAATATTCTTCTTTAAAAAAATCTTTATTTTAATACACCAAGTCTTTTCTTTTTATCAAATTAAATATTAATTTTATTTCCAAAATAAAATCAAATCTTAATTTATTTTGGAAATTAAATCTTTCTTTATTTTGAAAATCAAATCAAATCTTTCTTAATTTGAAAAGAGATTTTTTTTAAATCAAATCAAATCTTCTTTTTTTTTTGAAAATAAAATAAAACTTTTACTTATCTGGATGCATCATGATAGCCACAGAGGTAAGTCTCATAAAAGCCAAACCCTTCTTTTGCTTCCTGACTTATTTCTTTCTCTTTAATAATAACTTGGTGTCTTCGTACTACCATCAAATAATACCAGAATCTAAGGTCCAAGATGAGGAGTGTTTGTGTTTCTCCAATAATTTCTCTAACCCATACACCAGATTCTTGAGCCGAACCCTATACAAAATGAGGTAACCATTTATTTTATTTTTTATTTTTTTTGAATGTTGGCCGAACCTTATAGGGAGGTGCCGAACCCTATGTATATATATATATATATATATATATATATATATATATATATTGAAAATAAAATAAAATCTTATTTTATTTTTTCAAAAAAATAAAATAAATAAATAAATAAAACATTTACTTATTTTATTTTTGAGAGGTCCTGTTGATCCATGATTAATTACTTCATTAGGTGCTGCTTCCTTTTTGCCATAATAAAGGACCTCTTGAAGTTATAGCCTATACTTGTCATTCCCACGTTGGCCAATTTTTTTTTTTACTTTTTGCATCCAAAATGCTAGGTGCTGCACTGCTGCTGCTCTATTTGGTTGCAACATGATTATATAGGCAATATAAAATTCTTCCACTGCAGAACCTTTTTTGACTCACGTTTTTTTTGTTTTTTTTGCAATAAGACCGAGGGAACTTGATTATAATCGTCGTCTAATTCATAATTCGTTTTGATTGTTGAAGGTGACTTACTTCCAAGAAAAACCCTTGTTCACTTCACCATTAAAGGTCAATTATAATAGTAATCTTTGGAGCAAGATAAGAAACAGAGGGCTGTCAATACTCCCATACCCAAAATCGAGTTATTTAAAGTGACTAATCTAAAATAAGGTCTTCCTCTTACATAACACAGGTACATAGCTCCTCGCTCAAACCAATATGTTACATATATGATGAAAATATGGCCTCTTTTGTTTGTACTCTTTTTCTTTCTTCTTTTTTTTATTCACATGACTCTAGTCTTTCTTTTGTCTTTCGAGCCCCATTACCTTGATTATATCTTGGTTTTTTCCCTCGGATCATGAACAAAGATTGGTGTTTTTCGACAAACCACGAAGGAAAAAATGCTTTTTCTTTCTTTTGTTTTCCGAGCCCCCTTACCTTGATTATATCTCAGTTTTTTCGCTCGGATAATAAAGAAAGATTGGCAAATTTTTTTTCGACAAAAACCCAAAGAAATAAAAAATTCTCTATATGCGGCAAAATTACTCCAATTGGCCGAACCCTAGAGGACCGAATACTAGGGGGTCAAACCCTAGGGGGACTGAACCCTAGGAGGCCGAACCCTGGGGGAAATCAATGTCTAGACGGCAAAAAATGTAGTTTTAAAGGAGTAATTATTATTTTGATCATAACTAGCGATGAGCCCTACAAAAGTCATCACCTTCGACCATGATAGTTACTGTTATAAGTCCCAAAAAAAGGCTCCGAAGGATGCAGTTGGGTTGTCCAAATGCATATTTGTGATTTCAAACTCCTTTTGACATTGCTATTTTTTTTCTTTTCAGGTGTCTTTGAGGTTAAATATCAGACCTTCCTCTTTGCCATGGTGAGCGCTTCTTTCCCGTTTGACATCCTTAACATCCTTGCATTGCTTTTTTTATTAGAATTCTTATGATGAACTTTCCTTGCTTGTAGGCCCTTTCACCTGAATGCTCTACATAACCAAAAACCGTCCGGGAGTCCCCCTTCATCACTGATTGGGCTAGGGCTCCCTTCTTCGGTCCTTCTAACACCTTCTAGGATAGAGTTAAGGGCTATGACCGTACAACTTTTCCTTCACCAGAGAAAGAAGGCCTATTTCTATATGCCATTGCTTCTGGAGGTTGGGATGACTTCCCACATGCCAATTGCATTCCTCGCTTATGCATAGAGAAGCAAGAATACCCTTTTATTCCCCTTTATTTCATGTCTGATTCATCTAGTCGCCTTCAAGGATGGCAGGATTGGACTGACGAGATCCTTGGAAACATTGAATATGTGGAAATACTCAAGAATGCAAGCATCTTTCATTGTGTTCAACTGTGTAGAGACCTACGTATCCACCATGACCATAATGCTCTTACTGTGTTG
This sequence comes from Panax quinquefolius, assembly GCA_020205615.1. Classification (NCBI taxonomy): domain Eukaryota; kingdom Viridiplantae; phylum Streptophyta; class Magnoliopsida; order Apiales; family Araliaceae; genus Panax; species Panax quinquefolius. The sequence goes on from CM035157.1 coordinate 75,893,805, forward strand.
ATCTCACGATGGTGTTCCTCTACTTGCACATTCGTCACTACCTAAGGGGAATTCACCCTTACTCTAGAGGATGTTTATGCCCATAATTAGTAAGTTCTCTTCTTTTATTCCTTTCATTTATTCTCATTTTTCTGAAATATATATATATTTATTTTGAATTACATCTTGTAGCCTTCCCATTGTTGCTTCGAACTCATACGACCCTTCTAGCATGTCCACTAGAGATGACGACTGTGTTGCCTACTTGATGGAAGCCTTCAAGCAATCTTCTCACTTCATCTCCCGCTTCAAGGGCGATACACTCCTTCCAGACTTTGAGACCTCCAATCGGCAGAAAAATTCTTGGTTATCCTGGCACGCTATTTCTTCTTAGTGACTACAAGACCAACCAAAGGGGAGAATGACTCTATTCATGACAAATCTGTTCTTGCCCTCCGTGGAGAGACTTATCCTTTTCCTCTGGCAGCTTATCTGGCTATGTGGCTGTCCCACTTCCTCTTCCCTGTATTTCCCATATACGGTCCTTCTGTCCGTATGTTCAGCTTGGCAGCGTTATTATCCTGGGGCTCGGAGATTCCCCTTACTTCTCTCTTCTTAGGGACCTTATATCGCTGCCTAGACAAAACAGCCCTTTCCATGAAAGAATTCGTTGGGAGGTAATCACATTCATATATATATATATATATATATTATTTGTCTTTCCAACCGAACTTCTTTTCCTTTAACCTTTTTCTTATTTGATTTTTATTCATTCAGGTATGATGTCAATTGCTTCATTCCATGCTCCTTCCTTCATATTTTTATTTTTGAACGCTTTTCGGGCTATTCCTCTAAGCAGAAGAAGTCTCCTCTTTTTCCATCACCCAACATCATTCCTCGCATGACACGTTGGATTGATCACCGACTTAGTCTCGATAGTGCGGATTTGCGGTCTTTTCTTGATGATTATGCATGCTTCACTGCCCGTCCCTATACCATTATTTTAGAGGTTGCGGCCATCTACCACACTTTTACAAGCGCAAATTTCGTACCTACTCAAGCCTTAACAGAACCAGCTTGAGTGGTTCTGCACTATCTTGGTTCGTTTTCCTTCGGTCGACAGAGCTTCTCTATTTCCTTGAGAATAATAGTTTTGGCACTGTACTGTATTCTCCTCACAGGGTTATGAGACAATTCGAATATGACCAGGAACGCCCTTTCGGTCACATCTGTCTGGGGAATTATGAGGCTGCTCTTCTCAATTTCGTCTGTATATCCCCCTCTTTTACATGGGCATTTCCGAGGCTATCAAGTGATCCTTATAAATCCCTTCCTTTTGTCATACCAGATAATTCCCGGAGCAGGCGATATACTACTGGCGAACGTAATTACTGGCTGGTCAATCTTAAAAGATGGGAGGATGATACCTTGATTTGTTCATTGCCATTTTCTATTCCGAAATGTCTCCAATGGGGCCGACTGCTATCCTCTCTTAAGACCAATATCCGTCCAACACTTTGGCCAGCCAGTAGCCGATTGATTGAGTGCGAGGTCTTGATGCCTAAGTCTTCTCTTCCTCATTTACCAGATATTCCTCCTCGAGGTGATCCAAATACTTTTCCTGCACAGGCTCCAACTACTTCCAGGAGTCTTCCACCACGGGCTCCATTTCGGGTGTCTCCTTCAGCTCCTCCCCAGGGATCCTCTGATGCCGAGGCAATGAGAGTTACTCATTCTAAAATGAGAGCAGGTATTACTACTAATTCTGAAGTAGCTCCTCCTATTGCTTTTGTTGTGGTTCCAGTTAGTCGTCATCCTTCTATTAGGCTTATCATAAAGCCATTGGCAAAACGCCCTCTTGATAGTGCTGATTCTAGTATGCCGGCAGCTGAGGATCCTACCAAGAAGCGCCGTAGAAATTTGGTAATTTTTTGTCATGCTATTCTTATTTTTCTTTCATCCCTTGTATAACTGAGTTCATATTTCCTTGAGTAATGATTTCCTTGATTTTTAGGTTACCGAGGTCAATGAAGATGATGACGATGACGTTCCTCTTTGGTTAAGGTATAGTACTGTAAATGAGGCAGCGATCGCGATGGCTTCCACTAGTCCTGAGCCTCCCCAACCTATCCTTGTTGATATTGAGTCATTTACTCTGCGCGATGATTGTGTTAGTCTTGATGCTAAGGACACTTTATCTGATGTGAGCTCGAGTCTTGCTGTGGGTGATACAACAATTTCTTCAAACCTTCATATTCATTCTCCTCATAATGAGTCTGAAGATGTTGATGAGACTCTTATTTCCCCGAGGGGGAATCATTCTGAAACTATTGGTAGGATGCATAGTTAGAATAGAAATCACACCAGAAATTCAGAGAAATTCTCTTCTATAATCTTAAGCGTATTTTCTTTAGAGTTTTAAGAAGCTTTGAGCGTAGTGAAAGTTTTCTTAAAGAATATCCTCGCCCTACCAGTTGAAATATTTTTCTTTTATGGTAAGGGATATTATTCTTTTGTATTCATGAACAGAACTTCTGTTATTCCATTCCTTATTATTCTGTTGGAATAACCTGTATACACGGGCTACCCTATACTTGGTGACATTCTTCTATTATTCTTTCTTTATATTCTGTTGGAATATCTTGTCTATGTGTTTTACAACGGACCTGGTTCTGTCTTTGTTATTATTCTGTTGAAATATCCTATCTGTGTGTTTTACACTGGACTTGGTTTCGTCTTTATTTATTATTCTATCGGAAGTGCATTTTACGCCGGACCTGGTTCCATTATTTATTATTCCGCACTTATTATTCTGTTGGAACATCCTGTCGGTGTGAATTTCACCTGACCTGGTTCCGTTATTATTATTCTATTTGAATAACCTGTTTATGCGAAGTACCGCATGCATGGTGATTTCTTTTGTTAATCCATTCGTTATTATACTCAGTTGGTTAAAATTTTGACTTCTATACTCCATGAAATTAGTGGAATATCCTTTATATTTGCGCTTCATCCAGTATTTTTCATGGAAATATTCTTCTAAGCATTCTTGAATTTACTCTACAAAGAAGTATCATGTTGACAATTTGGACGTTATTAGTTCCTGAATAAATTAATTCATGAACTTGTTTTATTGAATTCTTATATCATTGTCATCATCCTCATGTTTATATTTTTTTTAAAAGTCATTTATGGCCCGTAGAGCATGGATGGACTTGGTATGATTATGACCATGGATTATTCGGTGTAATCATGACTGTATTGTAACAAGTGATGTGGTAAAAGTCCTCATTGGCCGTAGTGCATTGATGGACGATTGTTGGCATGATCATGACCATTATCGATGAATACACAAATATCCTTGGCGTGTAGTGCATGGAATTTGTGGTCGTGACCCTAATGAATATCCTTGGCAGTAAGTGCGGGGATGATGTGGATTATTATATTGTCGAGTCTCAACGATAAAAGTGATGAAAAACTTCTTAAATCATAAAAGATAGTAGATTTTATTCTATACTTGACTCTTTTAATGGATTGCTTGATCCGCTGCAGTTAAACTTGATGTCTATTATATTTTATCAGTTTAACATTGTTGGAGACTAATGATAATTTATTTTGCATTATCTTAGTCATAATATTTCTTCTTTGGGCTAGTTGAGCTCACCCTTTCTTTCACCTGTTCTCTTCGTGAAATGAGAACGTAATTTGAGAGAGTCGGGGAATGGAGTGATGGTGGGGATGATAGTATTAGCTAGTAGTCCCCACTATTACATTAAATAGTGTGACAATAAATGTAATGAGGACTTTTTTTCTGAGAGTGGATATTGTCTAGAAGACAATATTTGTATTAAAACTCACAAACATGTATTTTATCGTATTTTTACACATCGTTGTATAATTTAGTTGTATTTAAATTTTGTACCATGTATTTGGCGACTCAAGATGGGTGATGTATACCTATTTTGGGGGCATCATAGTTGGTATCAAAGCTTAGGGATATGATCCCTGGCTAAGATATGAGATAAGAACTAGGAGGGGAGAGACGGGGAATTCTTTCGCTAGTATGACCTACCTAAGTTTATTTGTTATTTAATTGGTTGGTCAGAGTATAGGGATAATATGTGATATGTTAATTAACCCTTGTTTTGTGGCAGTATTTGAAAATGGCATCCGAGAATGTTGAGAACATTAATGGAGCACAAGAGACCGTTAAGTCTCCACAGATCAATAATCAGAATAATGTGAATCAGGAAGGCGAAGTTCCTCAGACAAATAACAACACTGACCAAATGATGAACGATGGAATATTTCGGGGCTTCATGCAATTCATGCAACATCATGCGAGAGTGGCTCCTGTCTAAAATGCAGGTGGAAACACTGGCAACTCTCGAATGGTCACTGCCAAGCAGTTTAAGGAACTAAGACCACCGGAGTTCTTTGGAGAGCCAAAACCACTTAAGGCGGAAACGTGGATTAAACAGATCAACAAGATATTTGATGTCTTGGGTTGCTCCGAGGAGCAAAAGGTTCCCTTTGCCACCTTCATGTTGAGTGCAGAGGCAGATTACTTGTGCGAATCTGTAAAACGTACCCAACCTGCCGCACTGAAGATGTCTTGGGAGAAGTTCCAGGAACTGTTCAACGACAAGTACTTTTCCGAAAGTATTCGTCACATGAAAGAGGTAGAGTTCATTAAACTAGAGCAAAATAATATGACCGTATCGCAATACAAAGCCAAGCTTGCTGAGTTGTCCCTGTTTGCGTCCCATTTGGTTGATAATGAGGAGAGAATGACGCGGATGTTTCCAAGAGGTTTGAAACCCGAGATACGTCAATACCTCATTTCTCATAAACTTTGTTTGTATTCAGATGTTGTTAATAGGGCTCAGTTACTGGAGCACGATAGTGAGTCAACCCAACCAAAAGAAGCGGTAAACAAAATGATAATACCGGTGATAACTTGATCGGGCGATGACGAGAAGCGTGAAGGGAATCAACATGCCAGAAATTGTAACCACTTCGGTGGTAATCATGGCCAAAATAATAAGAATGGACATTTCAAGAAGAGGAAATTCAACAATGATGGAAAGACGTCAACACCAACACCCGTTGTTAAGGAAGGAGAACGACCACCTATCATATGTTTCAAATGCGGAGGGGAGGGACATATCAGTCCAAAATGCGGGATGTCGTCCAAAACATGTCATAATTGTGGAAAAGAAGGTCACCTAGCCCGATTTTGTCATTCACCGAAGACAAGTTCAACTAGGATGGAGGCACCAAAGACCGTTCTAGAAAAGTCAAAACCGGAAGTGCAAGGGAGAGCAATTTTCGTGACTTCTCAAAAAGCGAGTAACTCGAACGAAGTTAGCATGGGTTAGTTAATTATAAATTCTTGCGAAGTCTATACCTTATAAGATACCAGTTCTACCCATTATTTTATCTCTCTTGCTTGCACTCAACGTTTACATTTGACTCCAGAGAAGTTAGACTTTGACTTATTGGTTGAAACTTCGTTTGTAAGACCCTTCGTTACCTCCACTGTTTATAAATCTTGTTGATTCAAACCGACATTTTCACGTTACCTATCGATCTTATCTCTTTGAATATACTTGACTTTGATGAAATTTTGGGAATCAATTGGTTAATTACTCATCATGCTTTTTGTAAAGTTGTTAGCTTTCATATTCCTAACCAACCTGTTATACGAATTCAAGCAACCAAACCCTAAAGTTAAACACTGTTATATCAAGCCATAAGTAAAGAGCCCAATCCTTTCGTTGTTGACTTCCTTGTGTGGAATGCACCGAAGCCAGACTTTCCGTAGGAGACGTTGTGAATGACGATGGCTAGTTGATAGGTATCAATATGACGTGTTATCCAAGTCTTGGATGAGAGTCACATTTTTGAATGATATTTCTATTGTTAACAAATTTCTTGACGTATTCTTGAAGACTTCCTGGCCTACCCCTAGAGCGTGAAATCGAATTTTGTATTGACCCCAGTACAAAACCCATTTCTAAAACCCTTAAATATTCTTCAACCAAAACGAACGTATAATGCGCCAAAGATGTTGGCTCGAGCTGTTGAAGATTACAATCATACCATTCAATATCATCATGGAAGAGCGAACGTGGTAGCTGACGCGTTGATTAGAAGTTCGTATGCGTTTATGAGTGCGGTGTTGTTAAAACAAAGACCCATTTTGTATAACTTACAAATGATGAAGATAGAGTTAAAAACTCTAGGGACTCACATGAAGATACCGAATATACGAGTAGAATTGACTTTAATCGATAAAGTTAAAGCCGCTCAAACTACACACCCGAAGCTAATGAATGTGAAGAAGAAGGTTCAAGAGGGCATTATTTTAGAAGCAAGAATCGATGAAGAGAGGAAATCTCAACCCTCAATTTAATTGGCGCATTTGAAATCCTTGATCGAGTAGGAACTGTGTCCTATAGACTCATTTTATCGCCAAGTATGTCGCGTTTTCATAACATTTTTAACATATTGATGTTACATAAATATGTGGACGACCCGAACCACATTATTAATTTAGAACCGGACGAGATAGCGGATGATTTAACGTTTGAAAAGATATGTGTTAAAATCTTGGATAAGAAGAATCGTATTCAACACTCAAAGGTTATACCTCAAGAGTTAGAATTTGATATTAAGTCGAGGTATCCTCACCTGTTCGGCATACCACGTACGTACGTAAATTTCGAGGGCAAAATTTCATAAGGAGGGGAGATTGTGAGACCCCAGATTTTATGAATAAAAATTTAATTTTCTCAAAATAATTTGTTTGAATATTATGGTATGGATTTGATATAATGTTATAGTTGTGGGTAGTATTTATAAATTTTGTAAAGTATGCAAGTTGTTGTATTATATTCGTATGACGGCACAATCATTGGTGGACCCCACAACGGAATTATTGTCGGATTAAGAAAACGACAAAAATATTTTATTGAAAATAACGGCGGAAGTTTTACCCTTAATACTGTTGAACTACTAGGTAGTAAAACAAAGAATACGATGTCTGGCGCATAGTTGCATAGTACACACAGTATTGATTATTAATGCTTACGTGAGAAGTCACTCAGTTTTGTTCAATTATTGTTATAGTAATTGTTGCATAGTATCTCACGTTATTTGATTCAATTAGTGTCAATATTTTATATATTATTAAATCAATAATTGAAATGACAGAGTTATTAATATTATAAATTACAATATTAACGATGTCTAGAAGTTCTGCCAATGAGAGGTTTGGTCACCTAATTGCGCGCCAATAGGGAGAAATCCTTATTGGAAAGCCCCTTCTTTCCTGGGAACGACCTGGTCGATTAAAATTGTGAATTATAATAAAGATGATAAATGTTGTTAAAATTATTAAGGTGATTTTTATGAAATTTTGCTTATTTTATGGATTCCTATTTACCCATTTTTCAAAATAATGGGTAGAAAATTATTTAAAGGTGGGGCCCACATGTGGGGCCCACATGTGGGGCCCATATGTGTTGAAGAATTAATTTTTGAAATGGGAGTTACGTATAGGGGAGGGAATATATATATATATATATATATATATATATATATATATATATATATGATGTGTGTATATATATAATATATGTGTAAGTGGGAAATGGTGGGAAAGTTAGTATGATAGTGATGGGTGTAAGATGTGAGTGGGTGTGTGATAGTGAAAGGTGTAAGAGTGTAGTGAAAGTGATTTTGGGGGTGTGGGGGATTGATGTTGGTTTTGGGGGGATAAAAATCAAGTGGTGGTTATATAATATTGTTATATATAAATTAAAAACATGTCCTCATTGGCCGTAGTGCATTGATGGACAGTTGTTAGCATGATCATGACTATTGATGAATACACAAATATCCTTAGCCCGTAGTGCATGGAATTTGTGGTCGTGACCCTAATGAATATCCTTGGTCGTAGTGCAGGGATGATGTGGATTATTTATTAAGCTGAGTCTCAGCGATAAAAGTGATGAAAAACTTCTTAAATCATAAAAGATAGTAGATTTTATTCTCTACTTGACTCTTTTAATGGATTGCTTGATCCGCTGCAGTTAAACTTGATGTCTATTATATTTTATCAGTTTAACATTGTTGGAGACTAATGATAATTTATTCGACATTATCTTAGTCATAATATTTCTTGCTGGGCTAGTTGAGCTCACCCTTTCTTTCACTATTCTCTTCAGGAAATGAGAACGTAGCTGGGACAAGTCGGGGAATGGAGTGATGGTCCAGATGATAGTATTAGCTAGTAGTCCTCACTATTCTGTTAAATAGTGTGACAATAAATGTAATGAGGACTTTTTTTTCTGAGAGTGGATATTGTCTAGAAGATAATATTTGTATTAAAACTCACAGCATGTATTTTGTCGTACTTTACACGACTATTGTATAATTTAGTTGTATTTGAATTTTGTACCATGTATTGGGCGACTCAAGATGGGTGATGTATACCTATTTTGGGGGCGTCACAAAAAGGGCCTCGAATACCCGAGTGAACAATATTTGAGTGAATAGTAACTGGATGAATAGTAACCCGTGAATAGTACCCCGACATTAAAATTACCCTGAATACCCGACTGAATAATATTCTAGTGAATAGTAACTGGGTAAATAGTAACCCGTGAATAGTACCCCGGGTGAAAATATTGATATTTAATAAGAAAGTTCATATCAATATTTCAATGAAACGATACTGGATGAAGCGCAAAACTCAAGGATATTCCACGAATTTCAAGGATTATGGAAGCAATACTTAACATAGTAAGTTTAAATTTTAGAATATGAAAAGAAATAACATACTGAAGCAAAGAATGGATTTTCAATCATCATACTAAGATACGTAATCCGTAGATGAGTTATTCGACATATTAAAGGATGAATACGAAAAATTGTATTCCTTATGAATACGAAAGAAATAATACCCATTACCTTAGTAGAAGACTGGATACTGCAATAGTGAAGTAGCAGAATACTCTTCTTCTTGCTCTCTATAGTGTCTCTTATGAATCTTAGTGAATTGGTGAGAATCAAAGATGAATTAAGCTTCTATTTATAGGAGAATGGACTAAATAGTAACTGATTCATGAATGGTCCAGGTTAATTTACTATTAGAACGGACGATTCATATTGATTACTATTAAAACCACAACCGACGGTCCAGATTGAACTTTCTAGCTAGACATCGTTAATATTGCAAATAATAATATGAATAAATTTGTCGTCTCAATTATTGATTTAATAATATAAAATATTAATACTATGATAATAATTGAATCAATAATATGAGAGATATTATGCAGTAATTATTGTAGCAATAATTGAGTATAACTGAGGGACTTCTCACGTAAGCATCAATAATCAATACTGTGTGCTACTATGCAACCACGTGTATTATTGTACTTTTACCATTGGGTAGTTCAATAGTTTAACGGTAAAACTTTCGCCGTTATTTTTATAAAAATATAATTCTGTCATTTTCTAACTACGGCAATACTTCTGTTCTGTGGTCCACCAATGATTGTGCCGTCGTACGAATATTCCCTGTTAAAACGAATATTTCCCGACCAATCGAATATTCCCCGACACAACGAATATTTTATATCAACTTGCTTACTTTGCAAAATTTTCAAATATTACCCACAACTATATCATTATATCATATCCACACCATAAATATTTAAAAATATATTTCAAGAAAAGTTATTCTTTATTCATAAAAGTTGGGGTCTTACAACATCCCTTCCTCCAAATTAGGGTATGTATCTAATATGTCGAAGAGGTGAGGATACCTTGATTTCATTTCAGATTCTAACTCCCAGGTCATTTCCTCCACATCGTGGTTTCTCCACAAAATGTTTACTTGAGGTATAACCTTGGAGCGTAGAATATGATCTTTCTTATCCAAGATTTTATAGGTACCTCTTCATACATTAAATCTTCTGCTATCTTGTCCAGTTCTAATTCAATAATTTGGTTCGGGTCTTTCACATATTTACGTAACATAGATATGTGAAAAACGTTATGAACACGAGACATACTTAGCGAGAAGGCGAGTCTATAGGCTACAGTTCCTACTCGATCGAGGATTACAAATGGGCCAATGAATCGAGGATTGAGCTTTCTTCTCTTTCTAAATCTCGTAACTCCTTTCTATGGAGCAACACTTAAAAACACATAATCTCTGATATTGAATTCCACGTCCTTTCTATGAAGATCAGCACAACTCTTTTGTCGATCTTTTGAGGTTTTTATATGTTGTCGGATCGTATGAACCTTTTTCGTAGTCATACGTACCAACTTCGGTCTCAACAACGTTCCTTCACCCACATCATCCCATCATACTGGAGAACGACACTTTCTTCCATATAACGCCTCAAATGGAGCCATTCCAATACTTTCTTGATAACTGTTGTTGTAGGAAAACTCCACCAATGGTAAGAACTTGTCCCAACTTCCTTTGAATTCAAGGTCACAGAGTCTTAATAGACCCTCAAGAGTTTGAATAGTCCTCTCCGACTGCTCGTTCGTTTGAGGATGATGTACCGAACTAAATCGTAAATCTGTGCCCATACCTTTTTTCAAACTAACCCAAAATCTTGAAGTGAATCTTGGGTCTCGATCAGAAACTATGGATACTGGCATACCATGCTATCTTACAATCTCGTTTATGTACATACGAGCAAGACGTTCAAGTGTATAAGTTTCTCGTATAAATAAGAAATAAGCAGACTTGGTCAATCTATCAACAATGACCCAAATTGCATCTATACCTTGAGAAACCTTGGGAAGACCAGTAACAAAATCCATGATAATGTGCTCCCACTTCCATTCTGAAATTTCAAGTGGTTACAATGGACCTTTTGGCACTTGATGCTCTGTCTTGACTCGTTGATAAGTTAGACACCTTGAGATAAACCCCGCTATCTCTTTCTTCATATTGCTCCACTAAAATGTATGTCGAAGATCATGATACATTTTGGTACTCCCATGATGGATTGCAAATGGTGTGTTGTGCACCTCCATCATGATTTTATACTTTAAGTAAGAATCATTAGGAACACAAAGTCTGGATTTGACTCGTAGTATTCCTTCTTCATCAATTCTTGCTACCGGAATAGCACCTTCTTGCACTTTCTTCCTTATACGCATCAACTCCAGGTCTGTAGCTTGAGCTACTTTAACTTTATCGATTAAAGTCAGTTCTAATCTTACATACGTTATCCTCACGTAGGTTCTTGGAGTCTCCATCTTTTGTAAGTAGTACAAAATAAGTCTTTGTGTTAACAACGTCACACTCGTAGCCGCATACGATCTTCTACTTAACTCGTCAATATTTGAGGGTTTTGTATCGGGTTCAAGGTTGATACAAAATTCAATTTCACGCTCTAAGGGTAGGCCAAGAAGTTCTTCAGGGAATACGTCAGGAAATTTAGTAACAATAGAAATATCAATCAAGACTGGCATATTTTTGTTTAAATCCATGACATGAGCTAAGAAAGCTTGACATCGATTTTTTAATAAACAAATATCTTTATGGCTTGAGATGACAATGGTTGACTTAAGTAGTTTATTTGCTTGAATTCACATAATAGGTTGGTTAGGAATATGAAAGCTAACAACCCTACGAAAATAATCAATTTTAGCATTATGAGTAGTCAGCTAATCAATTCCTAAAATCACATCGAATGCAAGTATTTTTAAGGAGATAAGATCGACGGGTAACGTTCGGTTACCGATTTGAATCAAACAATACTTATAAACAGTGGATGTAATGATGGTTTCTCTTAATGAAGTTTCAACAGATAAATCAAAGTCTAATTTCTCTGGAGTCAAATTTAAACGTTGAGCGCAAGTAAGAGAAATAAAAGAATTGGTAGAACCGGTATCAAATAAGGTATAGACATCGCTAGAGTTAATGATTATCTTACTAGTGATCACCTCATTCAGATTCCTCACTTTTTGGGAGGTTACGACAAACGCTCTCCCTTGAACTACCAGTTTTGTCTTGTCTAGGACGGCCTTTGATGCCTCCATCCCAGCTGGACTTGACTTTGGTGCACGATAAAATTAGGCTAGGTGACCTTCTCTTCCACAATTGTAACATGCTTTGGACTGCTGCGTACAGTTTGGATTGATGTCTCCCTCCCCTTCGCTGTGACAACCCGAATTTTTATAAGTTATTAAAATAGGAATTTAATAATTAAAATTCTTATTATGAGATGTTTTGAGTTTGAATATGTATATATACGTACTATATATAATTTGAAATGTGTGATCTGGTGTGAAGAGAAATATATATTCATATATTGGGAAAGTGAGGTTCAATAGTTAAGTTAACTATTGGATAAATTAAAGAATTTGGTAATTGTTTTAAATATTTATTGAATTAAATAAATATTTTAAATGATTTATTTATTGAGATAAATAAATATTTGATGAAATTCTTGTGTAATAATTTAGTTAAGTGTTTATATTAACTAAATTAATGTATGAGTAATTTTATGGATTGAAGATTTAATTTTTGAAATAATCAAATTAAATTAATTGTTTAATAATTATAATATCGTGTATTGGTGTTATTTTAATTTAATTGATTAATGGAATTAAGGAATGATTAATTTAGAAGGTTAATATTTATTAAATAAATATTAAAAATTATGTTGGCTAAGTAAATATTATGTGGATAATTAAAGATTATGATTTAAATTTAATAAGTGTGACATTTGTATACTATATAATAAGCAAAACATGAAAATAAATTAAAAGGAGGTTGGAGAGGGTTTTGCCAAACATGGTCTTGTGACCTTTGACATAATTTAACTGATGAAGCCATATAATTGTACGCTTAATGTTATATCAGTTTTATGTTACGTGTTTTATCAGTTTAGTTTTATACATATATTTTCCCAAGTCTAAAAGCAAGAAAGAAGAATTCAGATAAGAGAGAAATTTAGGGAATTGAGAGACAAGGTTGAGAATCAAAGAAAGAGAAGAAGAAGGGTAATGATCTTGTTAATCATCTATTCCAAGAATCAAAGAGGTAATAACCTATTCTACAAACTTTAGTATATGTGTTCTTAGAGTTTTTTTTTGAAACTTATATTTTATTAGATTATATGATAAAAATAGATATTATATATATGTTGGTAGATGATTATAATCTGTATATGTTGTCTAGGAATGATTTTTAGAAATCAAAATCTATGGAAACATGTTTAGGATGAAGAACTTGGTTATGTGATAATATATATATTTTGGCTTACTTTGAGACCAAAATTAGTGGTTGAATCATGTGTTCATCTGTAAATTGGCAATGGTTTGTGTTAATACATTCAAATACGAAAATAACGAAAGTTAAATGGACCAATTTGGTTGAGAAACGAATTCGTAGCGAATAAATTCGCTAAATGTGTTTAAAACATGAAAATAGAGTATGAACATGTGTTTTGGGTCAAATTTTAGGTTGGTTAATGATTTTATAAATTGTTAGAATTCTAGTATGTTGTAGTTCTATGAATTACGAATCCATAGAATCGAAAACATACTAATTTGGATGTGTATAACTCAAGTTATAAAGATTAATAGGAGAAAAAAGGGTTAAAAATTGCGAAGAACAGTAACTTCAGGTCCCGTTTCTGCTAACGGACGCAGCTGCGATGTGCCCAAGGCTTAATTGGGCGCAGCTGCACCCAAAGTATGTCAGGTGTGACTACTTTGACCTGGTTTAGTAAAATAGGCATAACATTTTTATACGAACTCTGTTTGAGGTGATTCAAGATGATCCGGAACGAGGACGAATAAACCTATAACTTTTATTCTTTAAGGTTTTCAATTTGAGGTCGGAAAACTAGTCAAAATGGTCATCTTTGTGATTGATGCCTATTCAGAGGCAATCGGAGGGCGTCAGACATGCACATACACAAGTATAGTGATGTCGACGATAATAGATGTTGTTCTAAGTTATAGAACATGAATATTATGAAGTATAATGATGCTTAACATTAATAAATGATATATTAGATAAGTTGAATACACATACTAAGCACACACAAGAGAGACAAATTGGGCGGGCGACGAATAAACGTCGAAACGTCGTGATAAGTGATAATGAACGTAAAAAGTGTTTTAAATCAAATGAACTGAATATTATAAGATATTGAATAGGGTTAATATAAAACCAATAAGTAGTCCTAGCAAGACTTAAACACTTGAATGAACTTCGAATATGAAATACAGTGAGATATAAGTTGAAAGTTAACACAATAACATTGAACATTTTGTATATATAATAGGAAGGGTTATGAGGCGTAGAGTAAAGTTTACATTACAACTAATATGTGTTTCTATGTGACTAATAGTTAATGTGAATGCTTGTATAATTGTGTAGGGCACGTGAAGTGCAGATATCTGTAAGCTGTTAAACTATTATTGGTAAACAACGATCAAGGCAAGTCTTTCAGTTCCTATTTGCTATATGAATTTGATTGTTTTAAATCTTTATTGCAAAGAGCATTATGTGTTATATATATGTTGAATGTATGAAATGTTAAAGTCAACTTATGACTACGTTGATCGAGTAAAGCATGCTGATTGAGTAAGGAACCCAATCTTTATACATCTTTATACTTGTTATATGAACTGTAACATGTATGTTATGTTAGTCCAATATTTATGAGATATATATTGAGCATGCTATTATGTGCTACGTGATGCATGAAAACTGTTATATTTTGCTGGGCTGTCGAGCTCAACCTTGCAAATAACCATTTTTACAGGTTAAGGATTGAAGGTAACACTATGTGCTACTTGAATAACGTGGATCAGAAATAATACACAAAGATTAATATTTTTAGCTAAAGTTGTTATTTCTTTAAACCATGATTAAGATTCATAAGATGTACTAAATGTTTTATGATGTATAGTTTTATGTTGAGTTGTAAAGTTAAAGTTTGAGTTATCTGATATGCAAAGGTTATCACGTTGAAATGTAAAATTTGATATAATAAATGTGATGAAGTGAATCATGGATTATATATGATTCAAAGACATGTAGATGATAAAGGTTTTGATTCAGGGAATTAAAGTAAGAAGATAGAAAAGTTTAAATTATTCCGCATTTTATAAAGTTTAACATCGAATAAGGATGTAAAATTAGAAGGTAGATGTGTTATTAACGACCGAAATTGAGAATTATATTATATGAATTTTGGGGTCGTTATAGTTGGTATCAAAGCTGATAGGTTAGAAACCTTAGGTAATAGTACCTTAGGCTATAACCTTAGAGAAGAGAGATGAAGATAATGAAAGAATAAGCTCATGTAAAGTTTGAATAATAAGAAGTAATTTAAGAAATTTATAAAGAAAGGATTAAAACATGCGTGAGAGGATTCAAAGAAGAATCTCGCTGAGTTATAAGGAGTATGAATGTGGTGTTACCCAACTCCAATAATAAGAATGTAAGGTGATAATAAATAGACAATATCTATAAGAAGAGAGTGATAAAGAAGTTAAGAATAAAAAGTTATATTTAAGTATGGTACAATTGTACTCTTTAATAGTTGATGTGTGGTATCTGAGCTAAACAATTCATTCATAGAGTGGAGGTATATATGAACTACCAACTCGGAACCTAGTTTATTGGTTGTTTGTGGGAAACCACTTAGCGTACCTTGTTGAAACTATTAGAGACTCGATGTGTACCAAGTATAGAAAGTGGATACAAATGATGAAAATGTGGAACTCGAATGAAATGTTGAGCAATGTAAATGAAGTTAGAAATTCTTAAGGGAAGAAGTGTTATATAAACAAGAAAATTCAAAGAGGAATCTTGAAGAGATATAAAGATAAGAAATGGGAGTTGCCTAACTCTAATAGCCAAGATAACGAATAATGATGAATAGACAAAGCCTGTAAGATTAAAAGCATAAATGAAATCATAAATGATAAAAAAGGAAAGAAGGAGGATTATAAAACAAAACGATCATGAGTTAAGAAAAGAATTTTAAGGGAGATGATTATAGAATAAGATCACGACGTGATTTGTTTAAGTTATAAAAGGAAGATGATCTATAATGTTTGAATAATTATAGCTTGATGATATAAAGAGGAAGTACTATGAAATAGTACAAGATAAACTCATGAGGAGTTATAGATAATGTGATACGAGGAATTCGTATCGAGCAAAGATCAAGTTAAGAGTAAGATAGAGTTAGGTGGGATTTTAATTAAGGACTCATGTGATGGTTGAGTTGTACAAATCTTTGTATGGGTGAGGATTTTGTGCTGGCACCACTTAGTTTATCACATTGATAATCGTTGGAATATCGGTGTCACGCTATCAATGTATATGTGGCGAAAAGGTGATTCTTTTCTCATGTGTATATTTGATAGTTAGAAACTCTTAAGATTAGTCAGATATTATTAGGATTAGGTGCAGTTCTTAAAACTAATGCATATGGTAAGTTCGTGACTCAAAATAATATGGTATGTTTTGAACCCCTCAGCGAATGGAAGCCTATGGTCTGACTAGGATAAGTTCTTAAACTCATATTATTGTGGCAAGTTCCTGAACTTTCAATGTGCGGTAAGTTTGATGAACTATATTGGGTAGAAAATGGTTATGGTATAAAGAGCATTGATGAAGTTGAATATTGATAGAATGGTTAAGTAATGGAGTAATGATTGAAGTTGATGGATACCTGGATATTCAAAATCTACTAGCAACGCTAGACTTTCAAAATTTATTGACTTCTTGCTGATGTTTGAACTTCTATTTTCTTGAAAAACATTGGATCAAATGATGAAACCAATGAGTTTTAAAAATAATACCGTTATTATTCAGTATGTCTATACTAATTAATTGTTTGGCTAGAAAAAAAATGATTTTAAGTATATCAAAATGTTTTTTATATCATCAATCAATGTCATGGAACACAGTGCGAGATGATGATAAAAATGATGGAGTCATCAATGCAATATTACTTAGTGTTGGATGTGATCTAAGGATCGTTAGCCCACTATGGTATAATGTAGTATGATAAAATCACCAAATGACGGAATCCTCAGCAGACTGTAAAATACAGTGCAATATCATGACGTCAAAAAAATATTTTTGAGATTTCTTTAAGATATGAGAATATATATATGTATATGTATATTTCGATTGATGTCCGAATTATTGTAGAAGTCTATGTTATTTGATTCAGCTAGACGAATATTGAAAGATGTTCATGAAATTCAAGCGTTTCTTAAAAAGTTATGCCAAACCAAATTGCTTTGGTGCGGATTCGGATGTTGAAAAGCTGAGATGAACAACCCTTTTTATAGGGGATTGCGCGAAGGCATTTAGATGTTTGTGCACAATACATTGTACGAAGGACTGATCACCCTAAGTACGAGGGGTCCCTATAGTCTTATGACTGTTAAAGTTTAAGTTGAAAGATTACTTATAACTATATATGGACATACTCATAGCGTTTAAATGTTTGTGCATAATACATCGTACGAAGGGCTTAACACCCTAAGTACGGGAGTCCCTATAGTCTAATGACTGTTAAGGTTTAAGTTGAAAGAGTACTTATAATCGTGGACGTAGTTCAAGGTCTTATGACCCTCAGTATAATTTGGAATCTTTTAAATTCCTGAGTTATTCATACTGCTTCCCAATTATTGAGCAATTGTGGACGATTCTTGCTATTCTAGAAGGTGAATTTGGTAAGGATGATATTCCTTAGAAAGAAGTGAGCCGTAGAATGCGACACTGAATGATGAATATATTGAATAAGTGAGAAAAAAATAATTTAAAATGAGAAGGAGATGAGTTATCAAATAATAATATAAAACTTTTAATAGAAAAGTTTAATAATTGTAGAAAGATCTTTTTGGAGAGAAGTGGTTTTAGAACCCAATGAATGAATAAAATATTAACATAAAATCTATTTTGATAGATTGAATGAATGAAGATTAATAAATAAAATTTTGAGGACGAAATTCTTAGAAGAGTGGGTGAATGTAATATCCCGAGTGTTTATGATAACGATCCTTAGAAAAGGAAATGAATGGGTTAAAGAATATATAATACTTAAATAAAATTGAGTCTAAATAAAGGTTATGAAGTAAAACTTACAAGAATTTATTATCAAGAATGGTGGGAGTAGGAAATATAAAACCTATATTAAGGTAATGTGTTGAAGTTATTCAACGAAGAGATTTGGTGAAAACCTGAGTAAGGTAGGGTTTTGGTGATTCTGAGGACGAAATCCTTATAAGGAGGGAATGATGTGGCAACCTGAATTTTTATAAGTTATTAAAATAGGAATTTAATAATTAAAATTCTTATTATGAGATGTTTTGAGTTTGAGTATGTATATATACGTACTATATATATTTTGAAATGTGTGATCTGGAGTGAAGAGAAATATATATTCATATATTGGGAAAGTGAGGTTCAATAGTTAAGTTAACTATTGAAGAAATTAAATGAATTTGGTAATTATTTTAAATATTTATTGAATTAAATAAATATTTTAAATAATTTATTTATTGAGATAAATAAATATTTGATGAAATTGTTGTGTAATAATTTAGTTAAGTGTTTATATTAACTAAATTAATGTATGGTAATTTTATGGATTAAAGATTTAATTTTATGAAATAATCAAATTAAATTAATTGTTTAATAATTATAATATCGTGTATTGGTGTTATTTTAATTTAATTGATTAATGGAATTAAGAAATAATTAATTTAAAAGGTTAATATTTATTAAATAAATATTAAGAATTATGTTGGCTAAGTAAATATTATGTGGATAATTAATGATTATGATTTAAATTTAATAAGTGTGACTTTTGTATAATATATAATAAGCAAAACATGAAAATAAATTAAAAGCAGGTTGGAGAGGGTTTTGCCAAATATGGTCTTGTGACCTTTGGTATAATTTAACTGATGAAACCATATAATTGTACGCTTAATGTTATATCAGTTTTATGTTACATGTTTTATCAGTTTAGGTTTATACATATATTTTCCTAAGTCTAAAAACAAGAAAGAAGAATTCATATAAGAGAGAAATTGAGGGAATTGAGAGACAAGGTTGAGAATCAAAGAAAGAGAAGAAGAAGGGTAATCATCTTGTTAATCATCTATTCCAAGAATCAAAGAGGTAATAACCTATTCTACAAACTTTAGTATATGTGTTCTTAGAGTTTTCTTTCGAAACTTATATTTTATTAGATGAAATGATAGAAATAGATATTATATATATGTTGGTAGATAATTATAATCTGTATATGTTGTCTAGGAATGATTTTTAGAAATCAAAATCCATGGAAACATGTTTAGGATGAAGAACTTGGTTATGTGATAATATATATATATATATATATATATATATATATATATATATTGGCTTACTTTGAGACCAAAATTAGTGGTTGAATCATGTCTTAATCTAAAAATTGGCAATGGTTTGTGTTAATACATTCAAAAACGAAAATAACGAAAGTTAAACGGACTAATTTGGTTGAGAAACGAATTCGTAGCGAATAAATTCGCTAAATGTGTTTAAAACATAAAAATAGAGTATGAACATGTGTTTTGGGTCAAATTTTACGTTGGTTAATGTTTTTATAAATTGTTAGAATTCTTGTATGTTGTAGTTCTATGAATTACGAATCCATAGAATTGAAAACGGACTAATTTGGATGTGTATAACTCAAGTTACGAAAATAGTAGGAGAAAAAGGATCAAAAATTACGAAGAACAGTATCTTCAGGTCCCGTTTCTGCTAACGGGCGCAGCTGCGCTGTGCCCAAGGCTTAATTGGGCGCAGTTGTGCCCAAAGTATGTCAGGTGTGACTACTTTGACCAATTTGACTAAAATAGGCATAACATTTTTATACGAACTCTGATTGAGGTGATTCAAGATGATCCGGAACGAGGACGAATAGACCTACAACTTTTATTCTTTAAGTTTTTCAATTGGAGGTCGGGAAAAGTAGTCAAAATGGTCATCTTTGTGACTGATGCGTATTCGAAGGCAATCGGAGGGTGTCGGACATGCACATACACAAGTATAGTGATGTCGACGATAATAGATGTTTTTCTAAGTTATAGAACATGAATATTATGAAGTATAATGATGCTTAACATTAATAAATGATATATTAGATAAGTTGAATACGCATACTAAGCACACACAAGAGAGACAAATTGGTGGTGATTTAATAAAAGCGTAAACGCGTAGTGATAAGTGATAATGAACGTAAAAAGTGTTTTAAATCAAATGAACTGAATATTATAAGATATTGAATAGGGTTAATATAAAACCAATAAGTAGTCCTAGCAAGACTTAAACACTTGAATGAACTTCGAATATGAAATACAGTGAGATATAAGTTGAAAGTTAACACAATAACATTGAACATTGTGTATATATAATAGGAAGGGTTATGAGGCATAGAGTAAAGTTTACATTACAACTAATTTGTGTTTCTATGTGACTAATAGTTAATGTGAATGCTTATATAATTGTGTAGGGCACGTGAAGTGCAGATATCTATAAGCTGTTAAACTATTATTGGTAAACAACGATCAAGGCAAGTCTTTCAGTTCCTATTTGCTATGTGAATTTGATTATTTTAAATCTTTATTGTAAAGAGCGTGATTTGATATATATATGTTGAATGTATGAAATGATAAAGTGAACTTATGACTACGTTGATTGATTAAAGCATGCTGATTGAGTAAGGAACTCAATCTTTATACATCTTTATACTTGTTATATGAACAGTAACATGTATGTTATGTTAGTCCAATGTTTATGAGATATATATTGAGCATGCTATTATGTGCTACGTGGTGCATGAAAAGCTATTAGATTTTCTTTTGGAACATCGAGCTCAACCTTGCAAATAACCATTTTTACAGGTTAAGGATTGAAGGTAACACTATGTGCTACTTGAATAACGTGGATAAGAAATAATACACGAAGATTAATATTTTTAGCTAAAGTTGTTATTTCTTTAAACCATTATTAAGATTCATGAAATTTACTAAATGTTTTATGACGTATAGTTTTATGTTGAGTTGTAAAGTTAAAGTTTGAGTTATCTGATATGCAAAGGTTATCGCGTTGAAATGTAAAATTTGATATAATAATTGTGATGAAGTGAATCATGGATTATATATGATTCAAAGACATGTAGATGATAAAGGTTTTGATTCAGGGAATTAAAGTAAGAAGATAGAAAAGTATAAATTATTTCGCATTTTATAAAGTTTAACATCGAATAAGGATGTAAAATTAGAAGGTAGATGTGTTATTAACGACCAAAATTGAGAATTATATTGTATGAATTTTGGGGTCGTTACATTCGCATTTGTAACATACGACTGACGGTCATTCTCCTTCCTTAAAAACAGGTGCTGGTGCTGACATCTTTCGATCATTATTGAATCTCCTTTTCTTGAAATTTCCACTTCTATTATCTTGGCCATGATTACCACCAAAGTGGTTACCATTTCTGGCATGTTGATTCCCTCCACATTTGTTGTCACCGCTTCGATGACTGCTACCACTTGTATTATGGACTTACCGGCTACTCTCTCTTGGTTGTGTTGACTCATTATCGCGCACTGAGCCCTATTTACAACATCTGAATACAAAAATAGTTTGTGAGAAATGAGGTATTGACATATTTCGGGTCTCAAACCTCGTAGAAACATTTACGTCATTCTCTCCTCATTATCAACCAAATGGGATGCGAACTAGGATAACTCGATAAGCATAGCCTCGTACTGCGAAACGGTCATATTATTTTACTCCAACTTGATAAACTTCACTTCCTTCATATGTCGAATACTTTCGGGAAAGTACTTGTCGTTGAATAGTTCTTGGAACTTTCTCCAAGATATTTTGAGTGCGGCGAGCTGAGTACATTTTCCTGATTCCCGCTAGTAATCTGCCTCTCCTCTCAACATGAAGGGGGCAATGGGAACCTTTTGCTCCTCGGAGCATCCCAAAAAATTAAATATCTTGGTGATCTGATTTATCCACGTCTCTACCTTAAGTGGTTTTGGTTCTCCCAAAAACTCTGGTGGTCCCAGCTCCTTGAACTGCTTAGCAGTGACCATCCGAGAGTTGCCAGTGTTTCCACCTGCATTTTGAATAGGAGCCGCTCTAACCTGATGTTGCATGAATTACATGAAGCCTCTGAACATCCCATCGTTCATTATTTGTCGGTATTGATCGTTGGTGACTCAACGATCTCATGTGCTTCATTTCTTAGCTCAACATTTTAAGATGCCATTTTCTAACACTGCCACAAAACAAAGGTTAATTGACATGCCACATATTATCCCTATACTCTGATCGACCAATTAAATACCAAATAAACTTAGGCAGGTCATACTAGTGAAGGAATTCCCCGTCTCTCCCCTCCTAGTTCTTGTCTCACATCTTAGCCAGGGATCCTATCCTTAAGCTTTGATACCAACTGTGACTCGCATCCAAGACTTGGATATCACCTTACAATGATACCTACGAACTTGACACTATTACTCACGGCGTCCCCTACGGAAAGTCTGGCTTCGGTGCATTCCAAGACTTGGAAGTCACCAGATAAAGGCCCGGGACTCTTTTCTATGGCTTTGATACCAAATGTGATTCCCCTAAAATAGGTATACATCACCCATCTTGGGTCGCCAAATACATGGTACTGAATACAAATACAAACTTAATTATACAAAATGAGCTGAGAGTTTTTACACGAATATTGACTTCTAGACAATATCCAAACTCAAATGGAGTCCTTATTACATTTATTGTCACACTATTTTATAGAATAGTGAGGACTACTATAACACCATCTCGGAACATCACTCTGTTCCCCGACTAGTTCCGGCTACCTTCTCATTTCCTGAAGAGAACAATGGAAGTCAAAGGGTGAGCTTAACTAGCCTAGTAAGAAATATTATGACTAAGATAATGCAGAATCAGTTATCATTAGCCTTCAACAATGTTAAATTGATAGAATATAATAGACAACAAGTTTAACTGTAGTGGAACGAGCAATCCATTAGAAGAGTCAAGTATAGCATGATATCTACTATCTTTTATGATTTAAAAAGTTTATCATTAACTTTATCGCTGGGACACAGCTTAATAAATAAATCGCATCATCGAATCATCCCTACACTACTGGCCAAGGATATTTATTAGTATCACGTCCACAAATTATTCCTGCACTACGGGCCAAGAATATTCGTGTAATCATCAATGGTCATGATCATACCAAATTATCCCTGGTCATAATCATACCAATAAACAGTCCATCTATGAACGTAAGCTAAAGATGACTTTCATCACAATATAAGCATGAGGATAATGACAATGATATAAGAATTTAATTAAAAGAAAGCAAAGGATAAATTTTTCAAGATTTATAATTTAATTTATCCATAATTCAATAATGTCCAGATTGTCAACATGATACAGCTTTGTGGAGTAAAATTCAAGAATAATATCCATGTATCAAAAATAATTTGGACAGAAAAGAAATAATTTTTTTTGGTGAATCGTACACTATGAATAGTAATTTAGGAATAGTACCCCGTGAATAGTACCTCGACATGAAAAGTGCCCCGAATACACGAGTGAACAATATTTGTGTGAATAGTAATCGGGTGAATAGTAATCCATGAATAGTACCCTGACATAAAAAGTGCCCTGAATACCCGAGTGAATAATATTCTAGTGAATAGTGAATAGTAACCCGTGATAGTACCCCGGGTGAAAATATTGATATTTAATAAGAAAGTTCAGATCAATATTTCAATGAAACGATACTCGATGAAGCGCAAAACTCAAGGATATTCCACTAATTTCAAGGATTATAGAAGCAATACTTACCATAGTAAGTTTAGATTTAAGAATATTAAAAGAAATAACATACGAAACTGCCAATGGATTTTCACCTGTCATACGGTACGTAATCCGCGTAGAAAGGTTATTCCGACATATTCAAAGATGAATAAGAAAATTTGTATTCCTTATGAATACGAAAGAAATAATACCCCTTACCTTAGTAGAAGACTGGATACTGCAATAGTGAAGTAGCAGGATACTCTTCTTCTTACTCTCTATAGATTCTCTCTCAATAGTGTCTCTTGTGAATCTCAGTGATTTGGTGAAAATGAAAGATGAATTAAGCTTATATTTATAGGAGAATGGACTAAATAGTAACTGATTCATGAACGATCCAGATTGATTTACTATTAGAACGGGTGGTTCATATTGATTACTATTAAAACCACAATCGGCGGTCCAGATTAATTTACTTTTAAAACCACCACTGACGGTCCAGATTGATTTATTTTTAAAACCACCACCGACGGTCCAGATTGAATTACTTTTAAAACCACCATCGACAATCCAAATTGATTTACTATTAAAACCACCACTGACGGTCCAGATTGATTTACTATTAAAACCACCATCAATGGTCCAGATTGATTTAATATTAAAACCACCATCAATGGTCCAGATTGATTTACTATTACAACCACCATCAATGGTCCAGATTGATTAACTATTAAAACCACCATCAATGGTCCAAATTAGTTATCTATTAAAACCACCATCGACGGTCCATAAAACTAGTAAATCTTCCCATGGAATACTAAGTCAAACTTACAACAAACGCCTCATAACAATCCCTATATTTATATCAAAAATTGAATAAATATTTACCACAAATTATTTTTCTTTAATAAACACATTTTTAATCTATTAATAATTATTCATCATTAAAATTATAACTCATAATATTTAACAACCAGATCATTCCCAGGAAAGAGGGGGCTTTCCGTTAAGGATTTTTCCCTATTGGCGTGCAATTAGGTGACCAAACCTCTCCTCGACAGAACTTTCTAGATATCGTCAATATTACAAATAATAATATGAATAACTTTATCGTCTCAATTATTGATTTAATAATATAAATTTTAATACTGTGACAATAATTGAATCAATAATATGAGAGATATTATGCAGCAATTACTGTAGCAATAATTGAGTATAACTAAGTGACTTCTCACGTAAACATCAATAATCAATACCGTGTGCTACTATGCAACCAATGCCAGACATCAGATTACTTTACCACCGGGTAGTTTAACAGTTTAACGAAAGAAACATTCGCCGTTATTTTTATAAAAAGATAATTATGTCATTTTCTAACTACGACAATACTTCGTTGTGGGGTCCACCAACGATTGTGCCGTCGTACAAATATTCCCTGTTAAAACATATATTTCCTGACCAATCGAATATTCCCCGACTATATCAACTTGCTTACTTTGCAAAATTTTCAAATATTACCCACAACTATACATTATATCATATCCACACCATAATTTTTTAAAAATATATTTCGAGAAAAATTATTCTTTATTCATAAAAGTTGGGGTCTTATATAAACCCTAAGGCCCAGTTTATATCTATAACTTCAAGCCGAATCAATTCACCCTTGACCTTAGTTGTAAGAACATTGTTTTCATAAATTCCATTGTTGTAGAAATCCCTCACCAACTTTGAATATATCCTTGTACTTGTGCCAAGAGCTTCTTGAAGTTCTGCTTTCTTCAGTAAAGAGAGAATTTTGTGAAATTATGGCTTGGCAGTCTTGAATTCGTCGAAGCATAGATAATATCTAAAGACTATAGTTGAAGATGCCATTCCTTTCAGTGATTTTCATGAAACAATCGAGATTAACTGAGTGTGCTTAATTTTTCAACCTAGGGTTTTGGCGTGAGAATGAGTGTTTGAAATTCAGATGAGAGAGAGAGAGAGTATTTGTATTTTAGAAACGTGAAAGTACAACAATGCGTTTTTAAAAGTATTTGTAACTTCCCTTTTTAGTTTTGTTGCTGAAAGGGACACGTGTCTTAGTTTGAATAGAGCAAAGAATTTCTAGATGGATAGGACTAAATTGACCTTAGCTCCCCTTATGCTGGAATTTTCTTTTGAAGACTACGATTGTTGAGTCTATTCCACGATCGTTGTCTCATTCTGTTATCTCTATGATTGGACATAGCTTTTTATATACATAGTTAGTAGCTTTTAAAACATAGAATTATGATTATAAATTAAGCATTCCTAACTCACTTATTGGCTTATTAAATCTAGATTCATCTAAAGGTTTTGTGAAGACATCAACAAGTTGTTTTTCAGTTGGGATATAGTGTAAAGAAATATTTCTATTTTGAAAATGATCCCTAAGAAAATGATATCATATTTCTATATGCTTTGTTCTAGAATGCATGAGATGATTATGAGTCATTGCTATAGCACTTGTGTTATCGCAGTGAACATGAATAGATTTGAACTCAAACCCATAGTCTGCTAGCTAATTTTTTATCCATAGGATTTGAGCACAACAGCTGCCAACTACAATATATTCAACTTCTGCTGTTGAAGTTAATACAGAGTTTTGTTTCTTACTAAATTAGGACACAAGCCTGTTTCCTAGTATTCAATATGTGCCACTAGTACTCTTTCTATCAATTTATAACTTGCAAAGTCAGCATCTGAATAACCTGTTAGTTCAAAGGAGGACTCCTTGGGGTACCAACGTCCCAAGTGATATGTGCAATTGAGATACCTGAAAATCCTTTTAACAACAACTAGATGCGATTCCTTAGAATTAGCTTGAAATCTAGCACATATACATGTAGCAAACATAATGTCTGGTCTACTAGCAGTTAAGTAAAGGAGAGACCCTATCATACCTGTGTTGTAACGAACGAGAATTTTTATGTAATTTAAAAATATTTATTAAGTTAAATAAATATTTGGTTTGATTTATTGAAATAAATAGATATTTGACGAAATTATGGTGAAATAATTTAGTTAAAGTGTGGAATGATAATTAAATTAATGTATAATAATTTTATGGATTTAAGATTTAATTTACTGAAATAATAAAATTAAATAAATTGTTCAATAATAGTAGTGTTGTGTAGTGATTATGTTCTAGTTTAATTTAATAATTAAATTAGATGTGAAATAATTTGTTAGGCATAAATATAATTATAATTATAAGATAAGTGTAAATTTGACTTTAACAAAATTAATTAAATAAAAATGTGACAATGGAACTATATAATATAAGTGTTATAAAAATAAATTAAAGGGGGGAGCTGTAGTGTGCAGCCAAACTAAGCCTTGTGGCTTTTGGCATGATTTAACTGATAAACCTATTAGTTTTTTTTAACTGATGAACGTGGGAGGGATTATATACTTTATATTTTTGGTCCTGCGTATTATTTTTCCAAGAGGCTAAGAAGAACAGAGAAAATACAGAGGAAGAGAGAGTAGGCTAGGGAGAGAAATTGAGAGTGAATTGAGAAGTCGGAGAAGATGAGTCTTTGGAAAAGTTTGCTAATCATCTTTGCTAGTGTAAACAAGCGATTAAAGGTATAATCTATTCCTAATTCCAAGTCTCGATTTTGTAATATATATTCTTTGTGATTTGGAATTTTTGTTAGATTGTTGATTATATGTATGTATAGTCTTGTAAAAATTTGATAGTTATCATCTATGAACAAATTTTAATGATCGAATCCATGGAATTTGGTTTGAAGAAGAAACTTTAAGTTAACAATGTTATATGTGTATGAAAGTGGCTTAATGAGACCAAAAATAGATGTTCAATTATGATTATAATATATAAATTGATTATGGATTATGTTAATGTGTCAAGAAACAAAAAGAATACAATTTAAATGGCTTAATTTGGTTAAAAAATGATTTGGTGGTTGATTTCGCTAAATATGTTAAAAATGAAGATAATAACAAAAACATGATTTTAATCCTTTGAATTTAGTGGTTATGATTGTTTTAGGAGTTATAATCATTTAGGGTATATGTGATGTGGTTTTGGTTAAGTTTTTAGTGTGTGGGTTTGTACATGTTGTTGTGAAATTGGAGTTTTAATCGTATCAGTGTTGGAAGCAGACTATTGTGTTCTTTGTTCACAAGATTAGCGCAATTGCTACCGTGTCAAGGACAAGAATAATGCAGATCTTGCCAAATGTTATTGCACAAAGTGTTGTGGCTTGGGGCGGCGCGCAACTCGCCCTCCTTGAGTTGAACAATATTTTTTTTAGTTTGCAGTCCATGATATAATGGTCTAACCTAGCCTAATTTGAATGATAAGGTGTTAAACATATAATGAAGTTCCATAACAGATTGTAATCATGTATTTGATGAATTAAGATTGAAAAGATAGAGACTTAGAAAACTTTAACTTGTTATTTGATTAAGACTTGAGATGTCATTTAAAGTGTGACGATGCCTAATTAGATTTATGATTTCAGACCTGTAAATGGTGTCAGAGATTGGAATATATGAAGGGATAATGAGATGAACTTGAATGAGAATTAAACATATAAGGTTAAAGATAGTATAACTAATCGATATTGTGACTCTAATGATATATGTAGGGTATTTGGCGAACTTATGTTATAAATGTATAGTTTACACACGAGACAAGTTCCTAAACCTTATTCTTATGTTGAGCAAGTTTCACATTTCTAACTTGATATCATTGCGCAAGTTTCTTATCTTTAAACTTTTATAATGCAAGTTCCCAACTTTTGTTTCTTGCTATTCAAAGCATATATTGTTCAAGTTCATTGTCCCAAATGAGTTTTCTAACTTTTTTGATGTAATACTTTGTATATACAATGTATAGTCAATTGTATATTGTCGACATTCAATCTTTGACTTAAGTATCGTTGTTCAATCTTATATTATCATTTTTATCCTTTGAATTGATAATAAAACTTTATTGATTGGACTACTCTATAATTTATGAGTGTTCTAAAACTCTAGAACCACTGTTAAGCTAATCCAAACTAAACTTTCATTAGTGCGGAAATTTTAAAGTCAAACTGAGAAGAGCAACCCTAATATAGGGGATTATGTACGCATTAACGTTTAGATATTTGTACACAATACATGGTACGAAGGGCTAATCCCCTTAAGTACGAAAGAAAATGTATGTATAGTCCAATGACTGTTAAAGGTTGAGGTAGAAATACTTAATAACCTTGGGACATAGTTCATGGTCATAAGACCCTCAGATATAAATCTCGAACTTGTTTACTAATCTTGATTCGAAGAACAAGTTCTTAATTATTCAGTATTCATTGCTTACTCCTGTGTTGTTGCTATTGTCATCATTATATTAGTGAGAAATTGTTTGCTCACTCTTGCATTTAACACTGCGGCTAAAGTTGAGAAAGTTGAAGAGTCAACTTCTAGCTAAGGCAAGGGCAAGATGTCCAAGTGATGAAGACTTATTTGAATTTACTTAACTTAATCTATGTTATAAGACTTATTTAATTATGTGATGTATTCTGCAGACTTATTTAATAATTTAAGGTTATATTACCTGGGATTGTTTTAAGTTGATGTAACCCTTTAATGGGGAGGATTAGTCTTTGAGTTATTTATGTTATGTCTTTATCCTTGATTATGGGTAGTTAGATTTAATTGTTTTCGATAGTGAGCACCAAATTTTGTGGGAATGAAGTACCCGAATTTGGGGGTGTCATAAATTGGTATCAAAGGTTTAGGTTATGAACCTTAGGTGGGGGAAACCTTAGGAAATAACCTTTAAGGAGATAGAAAACATAGTGGTTATAAACTCTTATCGAGTTCTAAGGAATGAATTAAGGAATTCATTGAGGATAAAAAAAAGTGATAAAAGTCATTATGTGCTTATCTATTAATAACTTATGTGCTCGCGAGTATCGAATAGTTTCACATAATAAATAAAACTTAAAAGCATTTTGTTGTTAGGATGTCTAACGTTGAAGGATCCAATCAAGCTATGGAAGAGATACCTCAGGTACCTAGAGATGAGGAGCCCAGAGATGTCCATGTTGTTTGGGAGCAGTGGATCCAGAGGGAGCCTTCTCTATTAGTCGTTAATGAAGGACAGGGGAATGAGCCTGTGTCTAATCCTGAGTAGGAGGACTCTGAGGAGAAAGAGGTGGAGGATGAGGAAGAGGATCTTGTGGAGTTTCCACCAAACTCCATATCAGCTGAGATGTATGATCGTAATATAGAATTACATGCTAAGGTTGAGGAGCTGAAGGAGCTGGATGATATGTGTTAGGCTATTATAGAGCAGAAGGATGTGGAGATTAAGGAACTCAACTCATGACTTGGGAACACAGAATGGAACCTAGTTCACGCAGAGGGTCATTAAGAAGAGCTGTTGGCTGAAAATGAAAAGATGAAGACTGAAGTTGAAAAGCTAAAAGATGACTTGAAGGAGGAGTTAGCTAAGCGTGCGAGAGCAGAAGATGCTTGGATTAAGGCTACTCAGCGTGCAGACCATGCTGAAGACACGGTTCAGACGAAGAAGGCCAAGATGAATGAAATGGATTATGCATTTCTTTTTGTGATTAATAGGGCGCAAGACCGAGTCTTTTATTATCCAGCTCAATTTGAAGACTTGCCATGGTACGTGATTGATCGTAGGACGATGTAACATATTATGAAAGAAGAGCATAGAGAAGCCTCTCGTCGTCTTAATATGCCAAGATAGGAAGAGTAATAAGTTGTGTTATTAAATATGTGTTAAATAAATTATAAATCCCTTATATTGAAATAAATAAAGGGGTAAGATGACTATGTTATCCTGAAACTTTTCTTGTTCAGGAAAGTTGATGAAGATAGTAGAGATGCTATCCTTATTATGATTCAAAAAGTTATGAATGAATAAAATATCGAAGTTTATTAAAATGTTATATGTTAAGATTTAATCTTAGAATGCTTAAGTTAAACCTTAAATATTCAAGGAATTGAGTGGTGATCTAATAAGCGTATATCTTAAACAGAAAATGTCTCCTAAAAGAAGACAACCATGCCAACAACCACTTGTTGAAGAGTTTACTAACAACAACAATAACGAGGCCAACGCTAACCCAGTTCAGCAGTTGGTGACCTTGTTAACAATAACACTTGTGAATCAGTCGCAAGTTCCAGTTACGACTTTCATGGACTTCAAAGCAGTTGAACCACCAGAGTTTCAGGGGTCTATGAATCCAGTTGAAGCGCAAACCTAGATCATGGTATATGGAAAAAGTTTTTGATGTTGACAGAGTTAATGAGGATCAGAAAACTGCCTTCGCAACGTTTATGTTTAAGTTTGAAGCTAGTTATTGGTGGCAGCTGAATAAGGTTTTTGGGGGAAAGGGAATAGTAGCGTGGGACAGGTTCAAAGAAATGTTTTTTGAGATGTACTTTTCGACGAGTTTTCGGAACAAAATGGAAATTCAATGTTTGGAACCAAAGTAAGAAACCATGTCTATGCCAAAGCATGCTGAGAAGTTGTGATAACCCGGGATTTAGAATAATCCAAATTTTACGAATAATTTTTTTATATTTAATATTGACATTGACTGTTCCTATTGTGCTATGTATCTGTGATACAAGTTTCGAGAATTAGTCAATCTGAGTATTGACTAAGAAATTAGAGTAGAGTTGTGCTTAAAAGAATTAGAAAACCCTAACCCTAATTTTTGGATAGGGATTCAGTAGAAAATGCAATTAAAATAATCGTATCGATGAATATGTGTTTGTACTGTATAGGAATGTTGATCAATAATTGATCGGATAAGGTTTGTAATTAATAAACCCTAATAAGAGATTAGAAACCCTAATCTCAGGATTAGAAACCCTAACGCGTAACTAGAAATCCTAATCAAAAGCCAGGAAACCCTAATTTCATATTCGGGATTCCTAAACCCTAATTAGGAAACCCTAATCCTAATTGGCGAGCATAATGTGTTTATTAAACACTAATATGATTAAGAAACCCTAATTTTAGTTTTAAACTTTTAATTTTCTAATTTAAAAACTCCAATTAGAAAATCCTAGAAAGATGAAGTTTTAAAACCTAAGGGTTAGAATCATAGGGTTAAACCGTAAGGGTTTGAGCAATTGTCAAGTATGCCATTAAAATTGGAAGGAAAATGACAAAAGTACCCTTTTATACATTTTTATTAGTTAACTTGTACTACTTGCCAACACCTTTAGTAGGTAACCTAATTGCTTGACTTGGTGACTTAAAATATTAGCATTTCAGCCTCTTAATTGACAGCTATATCAGATCTTGCACTACATATATGTATTATAAAGGATTGAGAGAGAGAAAGTATACACATTTGCTTATTTTGCACTTTAGCTCTCAACAAATTTTTCTCTCTTCAAACCTCTGAATTCTTTAAGTCTCTCAGTCATATAATCAGTTACTAGAACACCAAAAATTAGTTAAGGAGATCTAGATCATAGCTTGGACTAGAAAAGGTATAAACCATATCTCAACCTAGATCTTATATGCTATGAAAATATTCGTGTTTAAATGTTTAAATTTGTGTTATAAGATGTTTTTATATGATCTATGTTGATCCATGATGGATCCATAGGATCAAATGGCTTTAAAATGGTGTTTTTCAAAAACTGCCGAAGAACAAATTTTTGGTCTGACAAGCAAAAGTCAGAGTCCATAGATTTTTGTTCGTTTGTGCATTTTGTTGTTTTAAAGCTTTTATATATATATTCTATCATGTTGGCTTTGATCTAGAAGTTAAATCGTAGTTGTTTAATGTCTAGATTGCAAGTTATAATCAGTCAAAGTCGATTGACCGACCATGACCGAGTATAAATCTTGGCAACCCAGAAAGTGTAAACAACGTCTGACAATGTTTTGGGAGGCTTTGATCTGTCAGTGTTTAAGTGTTATGTTAATGTTATGGTAATCATATTGTAGCATGTTCATTGGACTATAGATCCATGGTTTTAGATCATATAAAACATCAACAGGATTGAGGTAGTGGTTGGTCAAACTATACCATCTGATCACGTGAACACTTTTCTAGAATTTCCAGAAAGTGTATGAACATGATTTCTGACCATGTTTGACCGGGTTGAATATTACAACCATGATGTAGTTGGACTGATATTATGTTACGTAGATTTCCTTGTCATGCGAACAACAGATTTGAACCAAGAACACACCATTTTGTTGACCAGAATACCAGATTAATTGCACTAGAAAGTGACTATTCGACAGTGTCTGGGTTTCTGGGTTACCCTGAAAACCCAGATGGTCTCTGACAACAAGTTTAAAAGCTCAGATCTTGCATCTGAGTTATTGTTTGACCAAGAGGTTGTTGTTATTGGTAGTGTTATATACCTACTATAAAATTGATGCAAAATCAAGCCCAAAAACATAATAGGCAGAAGATTAAACGTGGTCAAAGTAGTAGCCTTGAACATGGGACTGTCAGTGTTCTTGAGCTCAAGAACACCAACAGCGACGCTTTGTGTCGCTAAAGGCCTATAGCGACGATTTAATTAATTTTTATTTTCTAATTTTCTGAAAATTATTTAAAAATAGAAATAAATTACTAAAAATGGTTTTAAAAATTATTTTAAATCATGAAAATTAATTTTTAAGAATTTGAAATAATTTTTCATTAATAATATTAATTATTTGAATAAAAGTGATATTTAATTTATTTAATTAGTATATTAAATGAATTAGAGAAAAGGATTTAATATTATGAAAATTATTTTAAATAAGAATAATGTATTTAAATATATTTTGAGTTATAAAATATAACTTTTAATATTTTTAGAAAATTTTCATTAATAATTTAATATTAATGATATTAGATTTATTTAATTATTATATTACATAAATGAATTAAAAAATGTTTTTACTATTTTAAAAATCATTTTAAATGAGAATAAAGTATTAGAAAATATTTGGAATTATAAAATATAATTTTCAATATTTTTGGAGAATTCTCATTAATAAATTAATATAAATGATGTTAGATTTATGTAATTATTATATTAAATAAATGAATTAAAATGATTTTATTGCTTTAAAAAAATTATTTAAAAATGAGAAAAATAATTTAAAAATATTTTAAGTTATATTTAGTATCTTTTAATATTTGGATGATAATTTCATTAATATTTAAATAATAATGGTGATGATTTAAAAATAATTTTAATTATTTTAAAATCATTTAAGTGGAATATTGTTAATTTAAAATATTTTAAGTTATTGATAATAACTTTAATATTTCGACAAGTATGTAAGATTATTTAATAATTAAATCATTTAAAAAATGATTTTGATGTTTGAAAAATTATTATAAATTATAATAATTGTTTATAAATTATTAAAAGCTTCCAGAAAATATTATTAATGATATTTGACTTATCTAAAATAATATTGTAGCTTAGAAACCGAATTTAATTGATAATAAATGTGTTAATTGTCGGATAGGATGACCAGAACACCGAGAATGGACCAAAGTCTAACCAGACCGAAATAGTTAGACTTGTTAAGTGTTTATATAGGTTATAAACACTGATGTGACTATGTGGTAATGTGTCTAGGAGAAGATTGACTGTGAATTATAATGTTATGTGTCATAAATTATTCTGCTAATTATGAGACCGATATTATTGGTTATAGGTCTTACGAACGCAGATAAGTTTATTGTGTAGCTGTAATCAGCAGAAGAGGCAAGTTTCCTAACTCAACCTTGAGTTAATATTGTTTAAATATTATAGTGGTTAATTATTGTTAATTATACCACGTCCAAGAATTTATTGTTTATTATTCGTAATTAGTGCATGTTTAATAATTCAAATTGAATTACTGATTCGGAAAATATACATTCGTAGAATAAATGTTGTTGGATATTCGTATCCGTAGAAGCTAGTATTGACAGTACAGATAATTCCTATTTATTGTCAAATTATGTTGAGAAATGTCTTAGCTAATTATTCTGGCTAGACGAACATTTATTAGAATTTGATAGAAGCGAGAAAAGAATTCAATTGTTATTGATAGATCGATGCCAATTATTTTGGCTAGATCGAGAAGTAAATAAAAATTGAAATCACAGTATTTCGTTGTTAAATCAAAATCTTGATTCTGAGACTGAGTAGAACAACCTTTTATAGAAAGGGAACATTTTATTGGTCGTATATTCGGCCTTTGCGCACGATTAAGTATTATGCATAATATAGGGTATAATAAAGCTGATGACTTTTTATACATGAAGAGGGGTATGATTTAATCTTTATGGTTATCTGATACACCTGGGTATATCAAAGTCAAATCTTTGGTAGTTACTCGAGAAGAGAAGTTCAAGATCCAATGGATCGCTCAGCATAAATCTGGAAAATAATCCACTTTGCTATTTTGTAGAATTAATTTGTATAATATTGTGGATCGTGAACACAAAATTCGGGGGTCAGGTAACCCGGATTTGGGGGCGTCACAGGTTGGTATCAGAGCTGTAGGTTATAAACCTTAAGTGGGGTGGAGGGAAACCCTTGGATTATAACCATAAGCGAGATAGAGAATAGTTATTTAGAGTACTAAGTGAGAGATTGCCGAAGCATATCGATAGTGAGATATGTGGACTCATAGTGTGAGAAGTTTGTAATGGTGAAGTACTAATCAATTTATTTAAACTAATTGTAGGATGTCGGGAGAAGATAAGATGAGTAAGGAGATGCTAGTGGTTGTTGCACCAGTGCCAGTAGCCGAGGTGCCAGCACAGAGCCAATCAGTTGAAGAGGTGGGAAAATATGAACCCATGGTTAATCTCGAGAGTGATCAAGATGATTATTCCGAGATGTATCTGAGTAGTGACGATGAGGCGGAGTCTAAAGAAGCTAAGATGGAGTTAAAGAATAAGATCAAAGTTGGAGAACAAGATCAACTATCTGCAGAAGTCCAGGAACTCTGGAGTAAAGTATTTCTCTTGGAGGAGCTGTGGAAGACAATGCGAGCGTTACGTGAAATAACTGAAGAACGGAATGAGCTGAAGGCGCAGGTGGAGAGGATGAAGACTGAAGGTGATGGATCGTCTGAAGGAACCAGCAAAAAGGACAAGAAGAAGAGAAAGAGGGAAGAAGACAGCGAAAACTCTAAAAATTCAAACCCGAGGAAGAGGCAAGCTTGCAGCAAGTATGGAAAAACTTGCGCGGGAGAATGCATGATGTGGAAGAACGTGTGCTTCAACTGTAAGCAGGAAGGATATATTTCTCTACATTGTCCTAAGCTGAATATGAGGAAGTGTTTCTCATGTGGGAGAACAGGTCAGGGATTCAACAAGTGTCCCAACAAGAAGAAAACTAGTGAAGGGAGTAGTCGGTAGACAACTTAGATATGAGCGTTAGTATCTTTTGGTAAAAGATTATGATATTAACTACTGTAATATCGAGAATGATGTATGAACATATGTAATATATATCTTTTTATGAATGAAATATTTATTTTCTATATGAATATAAGATTAATATTAATTTGTGTGTTCTTAAAACTCATACTTATCGTAAGTTCATGACTCATGATTATATGAAATGTTTTGAACCCCTCAGCGAATGGACGCCAAAGGTCTAACTAATATAAGTTCATACACTCATATAATTGTGGCAAGTTACTGAACTCATAAGTGTGGTAAGTTTGATGAACTAGGAATAGTTATGTGAAAATGGAAAATGTCAACTATTTGTGTAAAGTTGGAGAATTGCAACTTTTTGTAAAGTTGAGTATGTTAATCCTAAAATTATTTTAAAAGGGATAGTAATATTTGTTAAGTACTATTAGTACTATGTGCTATTTGAATAAATATGCGATTATATAAAAACTATCTGTTGAATTCATATTTTGTTAAGAATTTATATAGAGAAAGAAAATTAATGTAAGATTTTTATTTAAATCAGATCATGCTGCCTAGACGATAAAATTGAACTCAACGAGAAGAACAGACAGTGAATAATGAAGGAGGTCAAGCGGACCCAATGCAGAATTTCGTAGATATTTTAGCACAAGCTATGGAAAATAGAGCTCCAGTTGCAAGAGGAAGAGCGAGGAATCAGCAAGCTGATAGATTGGCTAACTTCAAAGACTTTAAAGCTGTAGGACCGCCTGAATTCAAAGGAATCACGGATCCGATTGAAGCCCAGACTTGGGTGAAGGAGATGGAGAAAACATTCGTTATTGCGAGAGTGGAAGAAGAACAAAAGATGACTTTTATAACTTATCTGATGAAGGGAGAAGCTAATTACTGGTGGAAAACTAATCTCGCGAGAGCTGGTACAGCCATAGTAACATGGACAAGATTCAAGGAACTATTCTTTGAGAAATACTTCTCCCCGAGTATGCAAGCTCAGATGGAAGTTATGTTCTAGGAACTGAAGCAGGAAAATATATCGGTTTCAGAGTATGCGGCTAAATTCAACGAATTAGCGAGATTTTCACCTCATCAGGTGGACACAGAAGCAAGAAAGGTAGGAAGATTCGAGAATGGACTGAAGCAAGGGATATTCAACAAGGTAGCGGTGTTGCAGATCAACACGTTCGCAGCTTTGTTGGGGAAAGCATTAATTGCTGCAGGAGGGAGCAAAGCTGTATCTCTATTGCATTAGGAGAAGAAAAAGAAGACGAG
Organism: Panax quinquefolius; assembly: GCA_020205615.1. NCBI lineage: Eukaryota > Viridiplantae > Streptophyta > Magnoliopsida > Apiales > Araliaceae > Panax > Panax quinquefolius. The sequence goes on from CM035157.1 coordinate 75,931,404, forward strand.
TGATGGAGGAAGTAGTGGTGGTAGTAACCCTAATAAGAGGAAGTGGAGTGAGAATACCCAATCGGGTAGCAAGACTGAAGGAAATACACAAGGGATGGAACCATGTTTAACCTGCAGGAAGAACCATTCTGGAAACTTTCTAAAGAAGAAGGGAGTTTGTTACAACTGCGGGCAAGAGGGGCACATATCGCCCAATTGTCCCAATCCGAAGAAGATACAAGGTTGTTATGCCTGTGGATTAATTGATCATATGGTTCAGAACAGTCCAAAGAGGAATACGGAGAAGGAAAGTGTCAAAAGGGACCCGGTGGTGGAACCTTGGCAATTCGAGGACCTGCACAACCATGAAGATCAACCGCTCGTACATTCAACATGATGACACATGATGCAGTTGCTACTCAGGAGGTGGTAGCAGGTAACGATTTCGCTTAGTACTTAAATTACGCAAGTAATATGAGTTAGATATTCTGTGAACTATTTTCTTTTATAGATTCAAGTCACATTTAGAATTTGAAACACAAATTAATATTGTGTTGATAAAAATGAATTGATGATACAACTTTAAAAGATTATAGAGAATAAGAAAGTGGTGATTCTGAGGAAGGAATCCTTTTAAGGAGGGGTGAATGTGATAACCTGGGATTTTGAATAATTCAAATTTTACGAATAATTTTTTTTTATTTAATATTGACATTGACTGTTAATAGTTTGTTGTGTATCTGTGATACGAGTTTCGAAAATTAGTCAATCTGAGTATTAACTAAGAAATTAGAGTAGAGTTGTGCTTAACAGTATTAGAAAATCCTAACCCTAATTTTTGGATAGGGATTAGGTAGAAAATGCAATTAAAATAATTGTATCGATGAATACGTGTGTGTACTATAGAGGACTATTGATCAATAATTGATCGGATAAGGTTTATAATTAATAAACCCTAATAAGAGATTAGAAACCCTAACGCACAGCTAAAAACCCTAATTTAAAGCCGGGAAACCCTAATTTCATATCTGAGATTCCTAAACCATAATTAGGAAACCCTGATCCTAATTAGCTACCATAATGTGTTTATTAAACACTAATATGATTAGGAAACCCTTTTTAGTTTTAAACTTTTAATTTTCTAATTTAAAAACCCTAATTAGAAAATCCTAGAAAGCTAAAGTTTTAAAACCTAAGGGTTAGAACCTTAGGGTTAAAAACCTAAGGGTTTGAGCAATTGTCAACTATGCCATTAAAATTGGAAGGAAAATGACAAAAGTAACCTTTTGTACATTTTTATTAGTAAACTTGTACTACTTGCCAACACCTTTAGTAGGTAACCTAATTGCTTAACTTGGTGACTTAAAATATCAGCATTTTAGCCTCTTAATTGAATGCTATATCAGATCTTGCAATACATATTTGTATTATAAAGGATTGAGAGAGAGAGAGAAAGTATACACATTTGCTTATTTTGCACTATAGCTCTCAACAACTTTTTCTCTCTTCAAACCTCCGAATTCTTTATGTCTCCCAGTCATATAATCAGTTACTAGAACACCAAAGATCAGTTAAGGAGATCTAGATCAAAGCTTGGACTAGAAAAGATATAAACCCTATGTCAACCTAGATCTTGTATGCTATGAAAATATTTATGTTTAAGTGTTTAAATTTGTGTTATAAGATGTTTTTAGATGATCTATGTTGATCCATGATAGATCCATAGCATCAAATGGCTTTAAAATGGTGTTTTTTAAAAACTACCCAAGAACAAATTTTTGGTCTGACAAGCAAAAGTCAGAGTCCATAGATTCTTGTTCGTTTGTGCTTTTTGTTGTTTTAAAGCTTTAATATACTCTGTCATGTTGGCTTTGATCTAGAAGTGAAATCACAGTTGTTTAATGTCTAGATTGCAAGTTATAATCGGTCAAAGTTGGTTGATCGACCATGACCGAGTATAAATCTGGGCAACCCAGAAAGTGTAAATAACGTCTGACAGTGTTTTGGGAGGCTTTGATCTATTAGTGTTTAAGTGTTATGTTAATGTTATTGTAATCATATTGTAGCATGTTCATTGGACTATAGATCTATTGTTTTAGATCATATAAAACATCAACAGGATTGATGTAGTGGCTGGTCAAACTATACCATCTGATCATGTGAACACTTTTCTGGAATTTCCAGAAAGTGTATGAACATGATTTCTGACCAAGTTTGATCGGGTTGAATCTTACAACCATGATGTAGTTGGACTGATATTATGTTATGTAGATGTTCCTTGTCATGTGAACAACAAAATTGAACCAAGAACACACCATTTTCTTGACCAGAATACCAGATTAATTGGACTAGAAAGTGACTAGTCGACACTGTCTGGGTTTCTGGGTTACCCCGAAAACCCAGATGGTCTGTGACAACAAATTTAAAAGCTCAAATCTTGCATCTGAGTTATTGTTTGACCAAGAAGTTGGTTGTTATTGGTCGTGTTACATACCTACTATAAAATTGATGCAGAATCAAGCCCAAAACCAAAATAGGCAGAAGATTTAACGTGGTCAAAGTAGTAGCCTTGAACATGGGACTGTCAGTGATCTTGAGCTCAAGAACACCAACAACGACGCTTTGTATTGTGACGCCCCCAAAATAGGTATACATCACCCATTCTGAGTTGTCAATACATGGTACAGAAACAACTATAACTTTATTATTACAACAGTAAAACTGTGAGTTTGAATACAAATATTATCTTCCGCATAATATCTATACTCAAATAAATCCTCATCATATTTATTGATACATTATTTTATAAAAATGGTGAGGACTACTAAACAACTCTCTCTAGAACCTTCATTCCATATCCCGACTCGTACTCGCTATATTCTCGCCTCCTGAGAAGAAAAATGGAACAAAAAGGAAAAGGGTGAGCTCAACTAGCCCAGTAAAGAATATTATGACTAAGATAATATACAACAAATTACCGTTAGTCTTCAACATGGAAAAATCTAATAGAATACAATAGACAACAAATTTTAAATCAATATTCGCAATGAAATAATAATTCATTAGAAGAGTTAAGTAGAGAATGCAAACTACTATCTTCTATGTATGAATTTAAAAGTTCATCGCTCTATCTTTTATCCCCGTAACATCAATCAATATATATCCGAATCAAATATTCATCTTTGTACTACAGGCCAAAGAAATTCATCAGTTGGTCATGTTCATCTAAACACCTGTTCATCTTTGCACTACGGGCCAAAGATATTCTTCAGAAATCATTCATCTTTGCACTATAGGCCAAAGATATTCAATAATATCATCATTTAAGACTGAGGATGATGAAAAATATTTTTAAAGAAACGAATCCAGTGAAACAAAATGACAAGGATTAAGGATTAAGGATTCGTATTTTGTTTTATCCATGTCCAAAAATACCTCAAAAATAATTATAGTGGTGTAAAATTCAAGAATGATCAAAACATGGATACAATCAAAGCTAGTATCCAGAATAGATATTTTGGACGAAAAAAAAATTTCATTTTTCGATGAATAGTGCCGTATTCGTGAATAGTACCGTATACGTGAATAGTGCCGTATACGTGAATAGTAACTCCGACACCAAAAGTTCCAAATTTGTTAAAAAACTTCAGATCAATATTTCAACATAATGATATTGAAGAAATAATATCATTACAAAAAAAAAAATATCCCTTATCTCACAAAGACAAGATTTCTAGTCAAAACACAGGATATAGGCTATGACTTGAACTTGCAACCGTATAGCAATACTCAAAGTATACTCAAAATACTCACAAGAATACGCTCGATAATATAGAGAGAAAACTTCATTTTTCGGTGTAATTTTCAATTCTAACCTAAGCACCCTATTTATAGGAAATTGCTTAGAACACCAAAGCAGAAAATTTAATTTAATATTATTATATATATCAAAATTCCTACACCACTCTTGAAATCTTATTTTAGCTCAATAAGCACATGCCACATTCTAGAAAAAGTAAGAAAAAACGTTTTTCTAATTTAAAATAATTTAAACTTCCAAAAATCAATTATTTCGGAGCTTCGGAACTTTAATAATTCATAATAAATAGCCCTTTTGTCAGAAAATTCAAACCTCGCGGGTTTTTATATGAAATTCAATTCTCTACAACTTTGCAGAAGAAAGTTTTTCCAAATTCCAAACAAAAATTGACCGAAATCCACAAACGGGCGATTTTACAGGCTATAATCAAATTTTAGTCAATAAATGGGGTCCACCGACATGTTTAACATGTTTTAAAAATTTATTGCAACAAAAATACTCTTCCTCCTCGTATACTCATATATCCCACATTCGTTGTAAAAATATCACCATTATTATATTATTAAAATATAATAATATATTTAAATGAATTATTTTATCGTAAAAAGATAAAATTTCAATTTTCAACAATTGTCACATTAAAAATTTTCTCCATCTATATCCACATAAAATCAATATTTTTCTCATCATATGAATCAATAATTAATTATTCACAAATAATATTACGTAATCACAATATCGACAACCGTGCGGTTCCCAGGAAAGGGGGCTTTCCAATAAGAATTTCTCTCATCTTGGCGCCGCAATTAGGTGACCAATCCTCTCCTTAGATGTAACTTTCTAGACATTGCCAATAATGTTATCTAATAATATTATTGGATAATATGAATTATTGCTTCGATAATGAAAAATTTATCGTGTAATGACAATTATTGAAACAACAAAGAATATAAAATATCAATGCAAAGAATTATTAAATCAATAAAATATTGAACAAGAATTATCGTAACCATTATTGAGTAGTGCCTTTCACGTAAGAATCAATAATTGGTGCAATCTGGTATCTTCACGTGTGTTTTAACCACCGAGTATTTTAACAAAGATTAATCTGTAATAACTACTGCCGTTATTTTTAAACAACTTATATTTGTCAGTTTTCTTCATCCAATCACTTTCCGTTATGGGGCCCACACATGGCTCACTAGTCGCAGACGAATATTCCCCGACAAGACAAATATTCCACGACCAAACGAATATTCCCCAAGAACAATGAATATTTTATAACCACTTGCTTATTTTGAAATATTTATGATATTTTACCCCTAACTATCCACATTAATCAAATCAACCCTTACTATTTCAAAATAATAAATAGAGAAAATTAAATTTTATTAATAATAAGTTGGGGTCTTACAACCTCCCTCCTTATGAAATTTCGTCCCTCGAAATTGACGACGACACAGTGTTTCAAAAGGTGAGGATACCTCGCTTTCATTTCCGCTTCCAATTCCTGTGTCATTTCCTCTATAGCATAATTCTCGCACGTAACTTTAACTTGTGGTATGACTTTCTTGCGTAGGACATGCTCCTTCCTATCCAAGATCTTGACAGTACCTCCTCACACGTTATGTCTTCACTATCTCGTCCTGGTTCTAACTCTATAACGTGGTTCGGGTCTTTCACATATTTACGTACAGATATGTGAAACACATTATGAACACGAGACATACGGAGGTAACGCGAGTCTATAGGTTACATTTCCTACTCGGTCAAGAATTTGAAATGGACCAATAAATCGTGGATTGAGCTTTCCTCTCTTCCCAAATCTTGTAACTCCCTTCCATGGAGCAACTCGCAACAATACATGATCCCCTATACTAAATTCCACGTCCTTTCGATGAAGATCCGCATAACTCTTTTGTCGATCTTGTGCCATTTGTATACATTGTCGAATCATTTGGATCTTTTCCAGTAGTCATACGTATTTCAACTCGGGTCCCAACAATGTTGCTTCACCCACCTCGTCCCCAACATCTTCGAGAGAGCGACACTTTTCGTCCATATAATGCTTCAAATGGAGCCACACCTATACTTGCTCGATAACGCTGTTGTTGTAGGAGAATTCCACCAATGGTAAATACTTATCCCAAGCGCCCTTGAAGTCTAGGACACGAGTCTTAATTAATCTTTAAGAGTTTGAATAGTCCTTTTCGATTGTCCGTCCGTTTGAGGATGGTATGTCGAATCAATCGTAAATCTGCGCTCCATAGCTTTTTGCAAGCTAACCCAAAATCTTGAAGTGAATCTTGGGTCACGATCCGAAACTATGGATACAGCATGCCATGCAACCTCACAATCTCATTCACGTACATACTAGCAAGACGCTCAAGGAATAAGTCTCTCCAGATCGGCAAGAAATGAGCAGACTTGGTTAATCTATCAACAATAACCCAAATAGCATTGATGCCTTGAGAAACCGTAGGAAGACCCGTGAATTTAAATCCATGGTAATGTGTTCCCACTTCCATTTCGAATCTCAAGTGGTTGCAACGGACAATTAGGTACTAGATGCTCGCCTTTACACGTTGACAAGTTTAACACATCGAGATAAACTTTGCAATCTCTCTCTTCATATTGTTCCACCAAAATGTATGTCGAAGATCACGATACATTTTGGTACTTCCAGATGGATTGCAAATGGTGTATTGTGTGCTTCCATCATAATCTTGTACTTCAAATCGAGTCGTTAGGGACACAAAGTTCAGAGTGGACTCAAGTATTCTTCTTCATCAATTCTCGCCCTAGGAATAGCTCCTTCTTGTACTTTCTTCTTCATACGCATCAGCTCCGGCCGGTGGCTTCGAGGAACCTTAACTTTTTCTATTAAAGTTGGCTCTATACAGATACTTGACATCATCGCACTCATTCCCGCATATGATCTTCTACTCAATGCGTCTACTACCACGTTCGCTTTGCTGGGATGGTATTGAATAGTGTGGTCGTAGTCTTTCAATAGCTCGAGCCAACGTCGCCGCCAGATGTTGACTTCTTTTTAGTGAAGAAATATTTAAGGCTTTTATGGTGCGAATATATCTCCACTTTCTCCCCATATAGATAGTGCCTCCATATCTTTTAGCTGAAACGATCGGGCCGCTAACTCTAGATCATGAGTAGGATAATTCCTCTCATACTCTTTAAGTTGTCGCGAGGCATAGGCTATGACTTTCCCACGTTGCATGAGAACACATCCTAACCCTTTGCTCGAAGCATCGTCAGAGATAACAAATCCATCCGAACCAGATGGTATTGTTAGAACAGTGCCGAAATAAGTCTCTCCGTTAAGCTCTTGGAAACTCTTTCTCGCATTCTTCGCTCCAAACGAATTTTGTATCCTTCCGAGTTATTTGAGTTAATGGAGTAGCGATTCGAGAAAACCCTTCCACAAATCTCCGATAATAACCACTAGACTTAAAGCTACGTGACTTTGGCCACCGACTTTGGTTGCTCCCAACTTTGTATTGCTTCAATCTTCACGGGTCCACGGATACTCCATGTTTTGACATCACGTGCCCAAGAAATGCTACTTCCTCAAGCCAGAACTCGCATTTCTTCAATTTGGCATATAGTTTGTTTTCACGAAGCCTTTGGTGTACCAGCTTCAAATGGTGCTCATGATCTTCACGACTTTTGGAATATATGAGGATGTCATCAATAAAGACAACAACAAACTGATCCAAATATTTCTTGAATACTTGGTTCATCATATCCATGAAAGCCGCAGGAGCATTAGTTAGTCCGAAAGACATGACTAAGAATTCATAATGCCCATACCGAAGTTCAAGAAGGCGTCTTTGGAATATCCTCGATTCTAATCTTCACCGATGATATCCAGAAGCGAAGATCGATTTTTGAAAAGAATTGTGCCTTGCAATTGGTCAAACAAGTCATCAATACGAGGTAGAGGATACCTATTCTTGATGGTGACATGGTTCAATTCCCGATAGTCAATACAAAGTTGCATACTCCGTCGTTCTTCTTTACGAATAAAACAGAGAGCACCCAAGGAGATGTACTAGGTCGAATGAAACCGATGTCCAACAATTCTCGTAGTTGGACCTTTAACTCTGAAGTTCAATAGGAGCCATTCGATATGGGGTTTTAGAAATGGGCTTGTACCAGTTCAAGATCAATAAAGAATTCAACTTCACGCTCGGGGTAGACCAGGAAGTTCTTCGTGAAATACGTCGGAGAAAGTCAATAACAACAGAATATTATTCAAATTTGACGTGTCTTTATTCAAATCCATAACATGGGCTAAGAAAGCTTGACATCCGCTTTTCAATAAACGAATAGCTTTATGATTAGATATGACAAATGATTGATTTTAATGGTTTAGTTGCTTGAATTGCATAACAAAGTTGGTTAGGAATATGAAAACTAACAACCTTACGAAAACAATCAATTTTGGCATGATGAGTAGTTAACCAATCACTCCCTAAAATCACATCAAAAGCAAGTATCTTTATAGAGATAAGGTCAACAGTAAGGTGATGGTGCCAACTTGAATCAAACAAGATTTATAAACAAGTGGATGTGATGAAAGTTTCTCCTAATGAGTTTCCACAGATAGGTCAAAGTCTAATTTCTCCAGAGTCAAGTTTAAACGTTGAGCACATGCAGGAGAGATAAATGAATGGGTATACCGGTATCAAGTAAGGTATAAACTTCGCAAGAATTTATAAATAGCTTACGATGATCACCTCGTTTAGGTTCCTCGCATTTTGACCGACCACAACAAATGCTCTTCCCGAATCGTTGACTTTGACTTTTCCGGGACGATCTTTTTTGAGTCACCGTCCCTCATTGAACTAGGTATCGCTAAAGACAATCTCGAACGATATGTCCTTCCTTTCCACAATTATAGCATACCTTGAACTGTTGTGGATAGTTTGACCGATATGTCCTCTTTTCCGCATTTATAGCATATAATGGGTGGTCGTTCTCCTCCCTTAGAATCGATTCTTTCAAGACCGCTGCGTCTTCACATGGTCGTTGTTAAATCTCCTCTTTTAAAATCTTCTCCCGACTCGCTTCTTCTATTTTCATGGCCATGATTACCACACAGAGTGGTTACCATTTTGTCCGTTTGTTTCTTTCTCCATTTGGTTATCATTATTACGTTGATCGCTATCTCCGTACGATCCTGGTTATGGTCCCTCGGTTGAACATACTCGTTAACTCGCTTTAACAATTGAGCCACATTAACAACATCCGAATAGAGAGAAAATTTATGAGAAATGAGATATTGTCGTATGTCGGGTTTCAAACCTCGTAAACACATCGCGTTATCGTTCCTCATTCTCCACCAAATGAGGTACAAACACGGATAACTCTGCAAACTTTGCCTCGCATCTTTGAGACACCGCCATGTTGTTTTATTCTAATCGATGAACTCCACTTCCTTCATATGATGAACACTTTCGTGAAAGTATTTGTCATTAAATAGTTTCTAAAACGTCTCCCAAGACAGCATCTTTGAGCCGAAAGTTTGGATGGGTACGCTTCTGAGACTCCCACCAAGAGAGTCGCTTCGCCACGGAACATAAAGGTGGCGAATGGAACCTTCTGTTCCTCCGTGCATCCCAAGACATCGAATATCTTGGTAATTTGCTTGACCGTGTTTCCGCCATGATCGGATCCGCTTTCCCTTAAATTCGTGGTCCCAACTCTTTGAGAATGCTTGGTTGTGACAACCCGTGAATTGCTATCATTTCCTCCTATATTTTGAACACGAGTCTCTCTAAATCGATTTTGCATGAATCGAAAAAGCTTCTAAACATCCCCTCGCTCATCATCGCTTTCGGTGGTGTTGTTCACGGGAGGAACATTGCCGACTGTTGCACGTTCTCCTCGTTGGTGAGTACAAAGCGTCTCCACGGTCTCATTTCCATTGTTAATATTCTCATCGACATTCTCAAACATCGTCATAAAACAAGGGTTAATTAAGGAAATCAATATATCACGTAATATCCCTATATACTGACCAACTAACAAATAAGCTTAGGTAGGACACACTAGTGAAGGATTTACTCGTCTCTCCCCTCCTAGTTCTATTCCTCGATCTCCACCAGAGATCATATCCCTATGCTCTAATACCAACTGTGACGCCCCCAAAATAGGTATACATCACCATTTCTGAGTTGTCAATACATGGTACAGAAACAACTACAACTTTATTATTACAACAGTAAAACTGTGAGTTTGAATACAAATATTATCTTCTAGACAATATCTATACTCAAATAAATCCTCATCACATTTATTGATACATTATTTTACAAAATGGTGAGGACTACTAAACAACTCTCTCTAGAACCTTCATTCCATACCCAGGACTCAGTACTCGCTTATATTCTCGCCTCCCCGAGAAGAAAAATGGAACAAAAAGGAAAAGGGTGAGCTCAACTAGCCCAAGAAAGAATATTATGACTAAGATAATATACAACAAATTACCGTTAGTCTTCAACAGGGAAAAATCTAATAGAATACAATAGACAACAAATTTTAAATCAATATTCGCAATGAAATAATAATTCATTAGAAGAGTTAAGTAGAGAATGCAAACTACTATCTTCTATGTATGAATTTAAAAGTTCATCGCTCATCTTTTATCCCCGTAACATCAATCAATATATATCGGAATCAAATATTCATCTTTGCACCAAAGCCAAAGATATTCATCAGTTGGTCATGTTCATCTAAACACTGCTCATCTTTGCACTACGGGCCAAAGATATTCTTCAGAAATCATTCATCTTTGCACTCTGTAAGGCCAAAGATATTCAATAATATCATCATTTAAGACCGAGGATGATGAAAATATTGTTAAAGAAAACGAATCTAGTGAAACAAAATGACAAGGATTAAGGATTAAGGATTCGTACTTTGTTTTATCCATGTCCCAAAAATACCTCAAAAATAATTATAGTGGTGTAAAATTCAAGAATTATCAAAACATGGATACAATCAAAGCTAGTATCCGTAATAGATATTTTGGACTTAATTTTTTTTTCATTTTTTGATGAATAGTGCAGATTCGTGAATAGATCAGATACGTGAATAGTGTCGTATACGTGAATAGTAACTCAGACACCAAAAGTTCCAAATTTGTTAAAAACTTCAGATCAATATTTCAACATAATGATATTGAAGAAATAATATCATTACTGAAAAAAATAATATCCCTTACCTCACAAAGACAAGATTTCTAAAAAAACAGGATATAAAGCTACGACTTGAACTTGCACCGTATAGCAATACTCAAAGTATACTCAAAATACTCACAAGAATACGCTCGATATATAGAGAGAAAACTTGGTTTACGGTGTAATTTTCAATTCTAACCTAAGCACCCTATTTATAGGAAATTGCTTAGAACACCAAATCAGAAAATTTAATTTAATAATATTACATATATCAAAATTCCTACGCCACTCTTGAAATCTGATTTTAGATCAATAAGCACATGCCACATTCTAGAAAAAGTAAGAAAAAATGTTTTTCTAATTTAAAATAATTTAAACTTCCAAAAATCAATTATTTCGGAGCTTTGGAACTTTAATAATTCATAATAAATAGCCCTTTCGTCAGAAAATTCGAAACTCGATTGTTTTTATAAGAAATTCAATTCTCTACAACTTTGCAGAAGAAAGTGTTTCCAAATTCCAAACAAAAATTGACCGAAATCCACAAACGGGCGATTTTACAGGCTATAATCAAATTTCAGTCAATAAATGGGGTCCACCGACATGTTTAACATGTTTTAAACATTTATTGCAACAAAAAATACTCTTCCTCTCAGATACTCATATATCCCACATTCGATTTGTAAAAATATCACCATTATTATATTATTAAAATATAATAATATATTTAAATGAATTATTTTATCGAGAAAAAGATAAAATTTCAATTTTCAACAATTATCGCATTAAAATTTTCTCCATCTATATCCACATAAAATCAATATTTTTCTCATCATATGAATCAATAATTAATTGTTCACAAATAATATTACAGTAATCACAATATTGTGACAACTGTGCAGTTTCGTGAAGGGGGCTTTCCAATAAGAATTTTTTTCATCTGGCGCAATTAGGTGACCAAACCTCTCCTTAGACAAAACTTTCTAGACATTGCCAATAATGTTATCTAATAATATTATTCGGATAATATGAATTATTGCCGATAATGAAAAATCTTGTGTAATGACAATTTATTGAAACAAAATAATATTAAATATCAACGCAAAGAATTATTAAATCAATAAAATAATTGAGCAAGAATTATCGTAACCATTATTGAGTAGTGCCTTCTTACGTAAGAATCAATAATTGGTGCAATATCGTGTCTACCGTGTTTTAACCACCGAGTATTTTAAGATTATTCTGTGAATAACAACTTCTATTTGTTATTTTTAAACAACTTATATTTGTCGTTTTCTTCATCCAATCGCTTTTTAGTTATGGGGCCCACATGCACGGTCGCGGCTGATAAATACGAATATTCCCCGACAAAGATTTAATATTCCACGACCAAACGAATATTCCCTACAACAATGAATATTTTATAACCACTTGCTTATTTTGAAATATTTACGTATTTTACCCTAACTATCCACATTAATCAAATCAACCCTTACTATTTCAAAATAATAAATAGAGAAAATTAAATTTCATTAATAATAAGTTGGGGTCTTACACCTATAAGCGACGATTTAATTAATTTTATTTTCTAATTTTCCAAAAATTATTTAAAAATAGAAATAAATTACTAAAATGGTTTTAAAAATTATTTTAAATTATTAAAATTAATTTTGAAGAATTTGAAATAATTTTTCATTAATAATATTAATTATTTGAATAAAATGATATTTAATTTATTTAATTAGTATATTAAATAAATTAGAGAAAAATGATTTAATATTAAGAAAAGTTATTTTAAATAAGAATAATGTATTTAAATATATTTTGAGTTATAAAATATAACTTTTAATATTTTTAGAGAATTTTCATTAATAATTTAATATTAATGATATTAGATTTATTTACTTATTATATTAAATAAATGAGTTAAAAATAATTTTAATATTTTAAAAATCATTTTAAATAAGAACAAAGTATTAGAAAATATTTGGAATTATAAAATATAATTTTCAATATTTTTGGAGAATTCTCATTAATAAATTAATATTAATGATGTTAGATTTATTTATTTATTATATTAAATAAATGAATTAAAAATGATTTTCTTGATTTAAAAATTCATTTAAAAATGAGAAAAATGATTTAAAAATATTTTAATTATAATTAATAACTTTTAATATTTGGATGATAATTTCATTATTATTTTAAGCGTTAATCGTGATGATTTAAAAATGATTTTAATTATTTTAAAAATCATTTAAGTTGAATATTGTTGATTTAAAATATTTTAAGTTATTGATAATAACATTAATATTTTGACAAGTATGTTATTAATATTTTTATATATTATTAAATATTAATGATGATAAGATTATTTGATAATTAAATCATTTAAAAATTATTTTGATGTTTAAAAAATTATTATAAATTATAATAATTGTTTATAAATTATTAAAAGCTTCTGAAAAATATTATTAATGATATTTGACTTATCTAAAATATTATTGAAGCTTAGAAATCGAATTTAATTAAGAATAACTGTGTTAATTATCGGATAGGGTGACCAAAACACCGAGAATGGTCTGATGTCCAACCAGACCGAAATAGTTAGACTTGTTAAGTGTTAATATAGGTTATAAACACTGATGTGACTATGTGGTAATGTGTCTAGGAGAAGATTGGCTGTGAATTACAGTGCTATGTGTCATAAATTATTGTGCTAATTATGAGACCGATATTATTGGTTATAGTTCTTACGAACGCAGATAAGTTTATTGTGTAGCTGTAATCAGCGGAAGAGGCAAGTTTCCTAACTCAACCTTGAGTTAATATTGTTTAAATATTATAGTGGTTAATTATTGTTAATTATACCACGTTCAAGAATTTATTGTTGATTATTCGCAGTTAGTGCATGTTTAATAATTCAAATTGAATTACTGATTCAGAAAATATACATTCGTAGAATAACTATTGTTGGATATTCATATCCGTAGAAGCTAGTATTTATAGTATATATAATTCCTGTTTATTGTCAAATTATGTTGAGAAATATCTTAGCTAATTATTCTGGCTAGACGACCATTTGTTAGAATTTGATCGAAGCGAGAAGAGAATTTAATTGTTATTGATAGATCGATGCCAATTATTTCGGCTAGATCAAGAAGTAAATAGAAATTGAAATCACAGTATTTCATTGTTAAATCAAAAATCTTGATTTTGAGACTAAGAAGAACAACCTTTTATATAAAGGGAACATTTTATTGGTCGTATATTCGGCCTTTGCGCGCGATTAAGTATTATGCATAATATATGGTATAATAATGCTGATCACTTTATATACTTGTAGAGGGGTATGATTTAATCTTTATGGTTATCTGATACACCTGGGTATATCAAAGTCAAATCTTGAATAGTTACTCGAGAAGAGAAGTTCAAGATCCAATAGATCGCTCAGCATAAATCTAGAAAACATTCAACTTTGCTATTTTATAGAATTAATTCTTGATTATTCATTTGAATATCATAGAAAACCTTGAAAGCATTGTACTCTTTCATTATCAGATTATTGTTGCATAGGATGCGAGAAGACTTATTATTTATTCCTATACATTTGTCGTATATCTTAACTTGCGGGGCAAACTTATTGCTCACCCTTGCTTAATAAAACCTTTCAGCTAGGGACGAAGTTGCAGAAGGTGCTGTGAAGAAGAACAAAGGAAAAGGCATAGTAATAAATTAGTGGAATTGAACAAAGGAAAAGGCATAGGATGCGAGATGATGGTGGATTTGATACCAATTAAACTTCGAAAATTCGTTGTCATATTGGGAATGAATTGGCTATTCAATTATGGAGCGATAATTGATTGCCAAAAGAAGTGTTTTAACATTATAACTCTATGAAAAGTAGTGTTTCATGGCAGCATGTCACCTAGATAAGCAAGTTTTCTGATGATGATGCAAGTCAAGAAGTTACTGAGACAAGGATATGTAGGATACTTATAGCCTACGTAGGTGATACTCAGAAGAAGAATGTGAAATTGGAAGAGATACCGGTTATTAGAGATTTTACAGACGTATTTCCAGACGATTTGCCTGGACTTCTGCCAGATAGAGAGGTTGAGTTCATGATTTATTTAGCACCAGTAAAGAACCCGATATCTAAAGCCCCATATAGAATGGCCCCAGTAGAGATAAAGGAGCTAATGGTATAGTTACAAGAATTATTAGATA
The DNA here is from genome assembly GCA_020205615.1 of Panax quinquefolius. Classification (NCBI taxonomy): domain Eukaryota; kingdom Viridiplantae; phylum Streptophyta; class Magnoliopsida; order Apiales; family Araliaceae; genus Panax; species Panax quinquefolius. The sequence continues at coordinate 75,946,638 of CM035157.1, forward strand.
AGAAGTATATCCAGTCGAGTGTATCGCCATGGGGAGCGCCAGTGTTGTTTGTTAAGAAGAAAGATGGATCAATATGGTTTTGCATTGATTATAGGGAATTGAATAAGATCATGATTAAAAATAAATATCCATTACCGAGAATCAATGACTTGTTCGATCAACTGAAGGGAGCTAGGTACTTTTCAAAATAGACTTAAGAAGTAGATATCATCAGTTGAAGGTAAGAAATGAGGATGTACCAAAAATGGAATTCAGAACTCGGTATGGTCATTACGAGTTTTTGGTTATGTCATTTGGTTTAACCAATGCACCTGCAACATTCATGGATTTGATGAACATGGTGTTTAAACCATTCTTAGATAAATTTGTAGTAATGTTTATTGATGATATATTAGTGTATTCTAAGACCAAGGAGGAACACGTTGAACACTTAAGGGTGACGTTGGAGACATTGAGAAGAGAGAAGTTGTACGCTAGATTCTCAAAATATGAGTTTTGGTTAAAACGTCTGCAGTTTCCGGGGCATGTAATTGAGCAGGACGGAATCTCGGTAGATCCATTGAAAGTTAAAGCTATAATAAACTGAGATCAGCCGAAGATACCATCAGAAGTAAGAAGTTTCTTGGGATTGACGTGTTACTATAGGCATTTTATTCAAGATTTTTCTAAGATTGCAACTCCGTTGACAAATTTAACTAGGAAGGTAGTTAAGTTTGTTTGGGAGGAGAAGTATGAGGAAAGTTTTCAAGAATTAAAGAAAAGGTTAAGTTTAATATCCGTGTTGTCATTGCTTGATGATACATAGAATTTTGTGGTATTCAGGGATAAATCGCATAAAGGACTAGGTTCTGTGCTTATGCAGAATGGCAGTGTTATTGCGTATGCATCGTGTCAATTGAATGATTACAAAAAAGGGTATCTGACTCATGATTTGGAATTGGTTGCGATAGTATTTGCTCTAAAGATTTGGAGGCACTATCTGTATTGAGAGAGGTGTGAGATATATACAAACCATAAAAGTCTGAAGTATATCTTTACACATAAAGATTTGAATATGTGATAGAGAAGATGGCTGGTGTGATAACCCGAATTTGAATAAATTTTTAAAATAAGAATTTAATAATTAAAATTCTTATTATGAGGTGTATATATTTTGAATTATGTGTTTTGGTGTGAAGAAATTAAATTTTTATGAGAGTTAATAGTTGATTAAACTATTAAAGGAAATAAAAGAAATTAGTCACGATAAGGAATTTGGTGGCAAGGGAAATTAAACCTATAATTATTGGGAAATTTAAATTAAGTTGAAACTATATTATAGAATAATATTGTTTGAATATTTAAACCTTACTTGGTAGTCTTTGTTGTAGTAAAGTGGATAAAAGGGTTAATTCACTTAATTAAAATAATATGTTAATATATGAGTTTTGCTAATTAAATTTGGTATTCTTAATATATATTACATGTCATGGTAATATATGAAAATGTTTAGTATCTTGAATGATGTTAATAAAATATAAATTGATGGGGAGAGAAGAAATACCAATATACCTATAAATAATTATTGGTTAGAGATTAATAATTTAAATTAATAATTAAGTGGTGATTAGATGTATGGATTAAATAATATGTCTTGAGACAATTTATGCAAGAAAAAGGAATGAAATGATTATATAAAATAATTATATAATTCATTTGAGTTAACTAAAATAATTAGTGGAATAAATATTAATTATTTTAATGGAAATATTTATAGAGATGTTTGTTTTTAGTTACAAAGGTAATTTCATAATTTATAGTGTACTAATTATATATGTTATAATTTTGTAATTACTTAATGTGGCTAAATAGTTTAACAATAAAATGAAGTGTGACATATGTATCATATAGTAAAGGAGTTGTTAAAATAATTGGATTGGAGATTATTTGAGTTAGTCAAACATGGCCTAGACTCTTTGTGTTTTATACCTGCCTAAATTTTGTATTTGTTTTAACTGATAACCCAACTTAAATTCACGTATTCATTATTTGGGGTTACGCTCAGTATTTTCCTAAAGGCTAAGAGTTAGAAAATAGAGAAGATGAGAAGAAGAGAAGAAGATAAGAAGATAAGAAGAGAGAAAGAGAGAGAATAAGTTCTCTGTAAACTGAGAGAAGGAATTTTTGAGAATTATAGAAGGAAGAAACAAGAAGATTGTTTAAAATTTTATAGCTAATCAAAGGTAATAATCTAGCTTTGAGTTTTTAGTATTATACTTCTTGAGTTTCTTTGAAAAGTTGGATTTTTGTGGTTAGATTGTTAAGAGATTGATCATATATGTTAGTTAGTATGTATAATTTGTTATATGTAATCTATAACAGGTTTTCATGTAATCAAATTTGTGGAAACAAGTGTTAGAAGAAGAAATTTGATTTATGGCTTAGTATATGTATTTTGGTCTATTTTAAGGCTTAAATTGATGGTTAGAACATGTATATAATTTGAAATTGTTAATATATGTTGTTAGTACATTGAAAAACTAAAAGAACACAAGTTGAATGAATCAACTTGGTTAAGAAACGAATTCGTACTGAATAAATTTGTTAAACATGTTAAAACATGAAAGTTTAGTATGAACATGAGTTTTGGGTCAAGATTAAGGTTAGTTACTGTTTCTATAAATTATTATAATTCTAGTATGTTGTATTTCTATGAATTAAGAATCCATAGAATAAAAAATGGACTAATTTGGATATGTATAACTCAAGTTATGAAGATTAGAAGGATAAAATGGTCAAAAAATCACAAGAACAGTAAACTGTAAGTCCCGATTCTGCTAACGGGCACTGTTGCGCTATGGCCTAAGTCTTTTGGGGCGCAACTGCGCTGTGTCCAAGGCTTAATTGCGTGCATTTGGGCTCTAGGTTAGTTCGGTATAATTGTTTTGACCTCCTGTAGTAAAATAGCCATAACGTTTTCATACGAACTTCGATTGAGAAGATTCAAGATGACCCGGAACAAGGACGAATATACCTACAAATTTAATTCTTTAAGTATTTCAATTTGAGGTCGGGAGAAGGGGTAAAAATTATCATCTTTAGGACTATTTTTTTTTCAGGGACAATCGTAGGGCATAATGCATGCACGTATGCAAGTGTAATGCTTCTGACGATAAAAGATGTTGTTCTAAGTTATAAAACATGAATGTTAGTAAATATAATTATAATTAACTTAATAAATGATGTATTAGATAAGTTGTATAACCATACTAAGCACACACAAGAGAGACAAATTGGGCGTGTGAAGAATGAAAGTCAAAACGCCGTAACAAGTGTTAATGAACGTAAAAAGTGTTTTAAGTGAAATGAAATGAATATTATAAGATATGTAATGGGGTTAATATAAAACCAATAAGGATTCCTAGAAAGACTTAAACACTTAAATGAATTTTGAATATTATTAAAAAGAAATATAGTGAGATATAAGTCGAAAGTTAATACAATCAAATTGAACATTGCTTATTGATAATAGGAAGGGTTATGAGATGTAGAGTAAAGTTTACATTACAACTACTATGCATTGCTATGTGACTAATAGTTAATATGAATGACTATATAATTGTGTAGGGCACGTGAAGTGCAGATAGCTATAAGATGTTAAACTATTATTGGTAAACAACGATCAAGGCAAGTCTTTCAGTTCCTATTTGCTGTGTGAACTTGATGATGAACTATTTTAAATCTTTGTTGATGTGTTATGTATATATTGAAAGTATGAAATGTTAAAGTCAATTTATGACTACGTTGATTGAGTAATAAATGTTGATTGAGTAAGGAACTCAATCTTTATACTTGTTATATGAACTGCAGCATGTATGTTATGTTAGTCCAATTGATGTACGTTATTATGTGCTATTTGATGCATGAAAACTGTTAGATTTTGCTGGGCTATTGAGCTCAACCTTGGAAATAACCATATTTGCAGGTTAAAGATTCAAGGTAAAGTTATGTGCTACTTGAAAGACATGAATCAGATGTCATACTTGAAGATTTATATACTTTGACTGAATTATTATTATTTGAACCATGTTTAAGGTTCCGAATAATGTATGATGTTTAATAAATGTTTAGTTATAAAGTTACAGTTTTGTTTGTTGTATGAAAGGGTATTGAAACTAGATGTAAAGTTTTATTTATTAACTCTGATAAGGTGAGTAATAAGCTAAGTATAGTTCAAAGGTAGGTAAAGATAAAGGTTTTGAGAAATGTACTTGATAAATCACAATAATTATGTAATAATAAACTGTAAAGTTTGAGTTATCTGATATTTAAAGGTTATCGGATTAAAATGTAAGATTTTATATAATAACTTTGATGAAGCAAATCATAAAATAACTTGATTCAAAGATGTGTATATGAAAAAGGTTTTGATTTATGGAATTAAAGTAAGAAGACAGAAAAGTTTAAATTATTCTGCATTTTATTAAGTTATCGAGTAATGATGTAAAATTAGAAGTTAGACGTATTATTAACGACCAAAGTCGATAGTTGAATTGTATGAAGTTTGGGGTCGTTACAGTTGGTATAAAAGCTGATAGGTTAGAAACCTTAGATAAGAGTACCTTAGGCTATAACCTTAGAGAAGAGATGTGAAGATGATAAAGAATAAGCTCAGATAGAGTTTGAAAAATAGAGACTAATTTAAGAAATTTATAAAGAAGGGATTAAAATATGCGTGAGAGGATTCAAAGAAGAATCTCTCGAAGTTATAAGGAATATGAATGTGGGGTTACCCAACTCCAATAATAAGGATGTAAGGTGATAATAAATAAACAATGTCTATAAGAAGAGAATGATAAAGAAGTTAAGAATAAAAAGTTATATTTAAGTATGGTACAATCGTACTCTTTAATATTTGATGTATGGTATCTGGGCTAAACAATTCCTTCATAGAGCGGAGGCATATACGAACTAGCAACTCGGAACCTAGTTTGTTGGTTATTTGTGGGAAACCACTCAGCGTACCATATTGAAACTATTAGAGACTCGATGTGTACCAAATATAGAAAATGGATACGTATGATGAAAATGTGGAACTCGAATGAAATGTTGAGCAATGTAAATGAAGTTAGAAAGTCTTAAAGGAAGAATTGTTATATAAACAAGAAAATTCAAAAAAAGAATCTTGAAGAGATATAAAGATAAGAAATGAGAGTTACTTAACTCCAATAGCCAAGATAACGAATAATGATGAATAGACAAAGTCTATAAGATTAAAAGCATAAATGAAATTCTAAATGATGAAAAAGGAAAGAAATAGGATCGTAAAACAAAACGATCACGAGTTAAGAAAAGAATTTTAAGAGAGATGATTACAGAATAAGATCACGATGTGATCTGTTTAAGTTATAAAAGAAAGATGGTCTGTAATGTTTTAATAATTATAGCTTGATGATATGAAGATAATGTACTATGTAATAGTATGAGATAAACTCACGAGGAGTTATAGATAATGTGATACAAGTAATTTGTATTGAGCAAGTTAAGGGCAAGTTAAGAATAAGTTAAGAGTAAGGTAATGTTAGGTGGTATTTAAATTGAGGACTCATATGGTGACAAATTTGTACAAACCTTTACATGGGCAGAGATTTTGTGCATGTACTTAGTTTATCACATTGATAATCATTGGAATGTCGGTGTCGCGCTGTCAATTTATATTTGGTGGAAATGTGATTCTTTTCTCATGTGTGTATTTGATAGTTAGAGGCTTTTAATGTTAGGTTAGATGATATTAAGATTATATACAGTTCTTAAAACTAATGTATATGGTAAGTTCGTGACTCATAATCATATGATATGTTTTGAACTCCTCAACGAATGGACGCCTATGGTCTGAATAGAATAAGTTTTTAAACTCATAATATTGTGGCAAGTTCCTGAACTACCAATGTGTGGTAAGTTTGATGAACTATAATGGGGGTATAGAAAGATTGTAAGTTGAAATACAAGAATATTTAGTATAAGAGCATTAGTGGTGCTAGAAATAATAAGAATTAGTTAGTAATGAGGTAATGGAGTAAAGATTAAAATTAATGGAGAAAATTAGATATTTCAAATCTTCTAGCTTTGCTAGATTTTTGAAATTTATTGACTTCGTGTTGATATTTGTACTTCTATTTTTCTTGAAAAACATTGGATCAAACGATGGAACCAATGAGTTTTAAAAATAATATCATTATTCTTATGTCTATGCTAATTGTTTCGACTAGATAAAAATGATTTAAAAATATGAAAATGTATTTTGTTTTTTTTTCCCGTAGTCATTAAGGAAACACTAAATATGATGCTGCTTTGACAAACGAGGAAGTCATCAATGCAATTGAATCTGGTGTTGGATGTAATCATAAGATCATCAGCCCACTATGGTATGATGTAGCATGACAAAGTCATATAATGACTGAATCCTCAATGTACTATCGAGATAGTACGGTATGATGTCATCAGAAAAGGATTTTTGGTTTTCTTTAAATTAACAAAAATATTCCATATGAGTTGTATAAAACTATTTCAATTGATGTTCGAGTTGTTGTTTGAAGTCTATGCTATTTGATTCAGCTAGACAAATATTGAAAGATGTTTATGCAATTCAAGCGTTACTTGAGAAGTTATGCCAAACCAAATTATTTTAGTGCGGATTCAAGTGTTGAAAAGTTGAGATGAACAACCCTTTTATAGGGGAGTACGTGGAAGCGTTTAGATGTTTGTGAATAATATATGTTATAAAGGGCTGATAACCCTAAGTACGTGAGTCCCTATAGTCTAATGATTGTTTATGTTTAAGTTGAAAAAATACTTCTAACCTTGGCCATAGTGCACAATACATCGTACGAAGGGCTTAACACCCTAAGTACGAGAGTCCCTACAATCTAATGATTGTTTAAGTTTAAGTTGAAAGAAATGCTTATAACCTTGGACGAAGTTCAATGTCTTGTGACCCCTCAACATGATTCGAGAATCTTTTAAATTCCTAAGTTATTCATACTGCTTCTCAATTATTGAGCAATTGTGGAAGATTCTTGTTATTCTAAAAGGTGAATGTGGTAATGATGATATTCCTTAGAAAAAGTAAGTCGTAGAGTGCGACACTGAATGATGAATATATTGAATAAGTGAGAAAAGAAATTTTGAAATTAGAAGGAGATGAGTTATCAAAGAATAATGTAAAACTTTTAATAGAAAATATAATAATTATAGAAAATATAATAATATGCTCCTCACCTAAACGAGGGAACAAATTGTATCTAACAAGATGATGGAGCACACAAGAAATAGGAGAAACATCCACTATTTTTGGAGTAAAAACATCATCCAACAAAGGGTTATTCATAACAATCTGTGTAAGGATCCAAAATTTTATGAATATATATATATATATATATTTTAATATTTATATTGATTATCAATATTGTGTTAAGTATCTGTGATACAAGTCTAGAGAAGTGGTCAATTTATGTATTGACTAAGAAATATGAGAAGAGTTGTGCTTAACAGAGAATAAAAACCCTAACCTTAAGTCTGGATAAGGATTCGGTAGAAAAAACAGTTATAACAATTATATTGATGAGTTTGTGTTTGTATGATATAGAATTGATGGTCAATGATTGATCGGATAGAGTACAAACTTAGTAAACCTTGATTTTAATTTTGGAACCCTAAAATGTAATTAGGGAACCCTAATACTGGTTATCAAAACCTAAGGAATAAAAATATTAGGGAAGTATGTGAAATGACTATAATAACCCTATGGATAATATGGAAATTACCAAAATACCCTTAGTAGGGGTGAAAAGACCAAAATACCCTCGAGTTTATCTTTTAACAAAAGATAAATACAAATTCTGGTGACTCATCACCAAGATTTTCCATGTGTCTAAATCCATAAAATAAATGACTAAACTACCCTTAAATTTGAATGGGAAATTACAAAAGTACCCTTAGTGGGTGCAAAATGACAAAAATACTCTTTTACTTACTTTTTAAGTAAAAGATTTGCCAAATCTTTGGTTACTCATCACTTGGTTATTAACATGTGCAAGTAATCCAAGGCTAGCAAGTAAACTAATGGGTCGATACATTCCTTGCATTATTACACTAAACAAAAATCAAATTCTTCGCTTTTCTCTCTCATTTCATCTCTTTTTCCAAGTTGCTAAGAAAAGAAAAACAAAAGCAGAACAATAGAGAGAGAAGGGGGGGCTCTGATTTTGGTAGTTATAGGAGTCTAGGAGGGTCTTGGATCTTCATACAACTTAAACTCATAAGCTACTTTGAAGGATCAAGAAGGCTTGCAAGAAGAAAAAGGAAAGAAATTCAAAATTTTCAAGTTTTGTGTTTTCTTTTGTTAGATCTTTATGAACCAAGTAAATTTTGTTTTTGATCTTTAAAAACTCATGATTTACATGAGTATTGGTATTTTATATGTGTATCAAAGTATTTTTGAAAACAAAAGTTTGATCCAAAGTGAGAAATTCAAGTTTGGTACCAAAAGGTTTAAGAAAAAGCTTTTCTTTGTATGCTATAAATATTTTTATGTTAGATTCTTTGGGTTCCTATGGTAAATGGTTTAAAACATATTAGCATTATTATCAAGTCTTGGTAGGTAAAATATGTACCTCCACCTAAACGAGGCAACAAATTGTATCTAAAAAGATGATGAAGCACACAAGAAATAGGAGAAACATCCACTGTTTTCGGAGTAAAAACATCATCCAACAAAGGGTTATTCATAACAATCTGTGTGAGGATCCAAAATTTTATAAATATATATATATATATATATATATTAATATCTATATTGATTATCATTATTGTGTTAAGTATTTGTGATACAAGTCTAGAGAAGTGGTCAATTTGTGTATTGACTAAGAAATATGAGTAGAGTTGTGCTTAACAGAGAATAAAAACCCTAACCTTAAGCCTGGATAAGTATTCGGTAGAAAAAATAGTTATAACAATTGTATTGATGAGTTTGTGTTTGTATGATATAGAATTGATGGTCAATGATTGATCGGATAGAGTACAAACTTAGTAAACCCTGATTTTAATTATGGAACCCTAAAATTTAGATAGGGAACCCTAATACTGGTTATCAAAACCTAAGGATTAAAAAAATTTGGGAAGTATGTGAAATGACTAAAATAACCCTATGGATAATATGGAAATTACCAAAATACCCTTTGTAGGGGTAAAAGGACCAAAATACCCTCGGGTTTATCTTTTAACAAAAGATAAATACAAATCCTGGTGACTCATCACCAAGATTTTCCATGTGTCTAAATCCATAAAATAAATGACTAAATTATCCTCAAATTTGAATGAGAAATTACAAAAGTACCCTTACTAGGTGCAAAATGACGAAAATACTCTTTTACTTACTTTTTAAGTAAAACATTTGCGAAATCTTTGATTACTCATCACTTGGTTATTAACAAGTGCAAGTAAACTAATGGGTAGATACATTCCTTGAATTATTACAGTAAACAAAAATCAAATTCTTCGTTTTTCTCTCTCATTTCCTCTTTCTTTCCAAGTTGCTAAGAAAAGAAAAATAAAACAAAACAATAGAGAGAGAAGTGGGGCTGCAGATTTTGGTAGTTATAGGGAGTGTAGGAGGAGTCTTGGATATTCATACAACTTAAAATCATAAGCTACTTTGAAGGATCAAGAAGGCTTGCAAGAATAAAAAGGAAAGAAACTGAAAATTTTCAAGTTTTGTGTTCTCTTTTGTTAGATATTTATGAACCAAGTAAATTTTGTTTTTGATCTTTAAAAACTCATGATTTACATGAGTATTGATATTTTATATGTGTATCAAAGTATTTTTGAAAACAAAAGTTAGATCCAAAGTGAGAAAATCAAGTTTGGTACCAAAAGGTTTAAGAAAAAGCTTTTATTTGTATGCTATAAATATTTTTATGTTAGATTCTTTGGGTTCCTATGGTAAATTGTTTAAAACATATTAGCATGATTATCAAGTGTTGGCAGATAAAATATGCTCCTCCACCTAAACGAGGCAACAAATTGTATCTAACAAGATGATGAAGCACACAAGAAATAGGAGAAAAATCCACAGTTTTCGGAGTAAAAACATCATCCAACAAAGGCTTATTCAAAAAAATCTGTGTGAGGATCCAAAATTTTATGAATATATATATATATATATGTTTTTTAATATTTATATTGATTATCAATATTGTGTTAAGTATCCGTGATACAAGTCTAGAGAAGTGGTTAATTTGTGTATTGACTAAGAAATATTAGTAGAGTTGTGCTTAACAGAGAATAAAAACCCAAACCTTAAGCCTGGATAAGGATTTGGTAGAAAAAACAGTTATAACAATTGTATTGATGAGTTTGTGTTTGTATGATATAGAATTGATGGTTAATGATTGATCAGATAGAGTACAAACTTAGTAAACCCTTATTTTAATTTTGGAACCCTAAAATTTAATTAGGGAACCCTAATACTGGTTATCAAAACCTAAGGATTAAAAATATTATGGAAGTATGTGAAATGACTAAAATAACCCTATGGATAATATGGAAATTACCAAAATACCCTTAGTAGGGGTAAAAAGACCAAAATACCCTCGAGTTTATCTTTTAACAAAGATAAATACAAATCTTGGTGACTCATCACCAAGATTTTCTATGTGTCTAAATCCATAAAAGAAATGACTAAATTATCCTCACATTTGAATGGGAAATTACAAAAGTACCCTTAGTGGGTGCAAAATGACGAAAATATTCTTTTACTTCCTTTTTAAGTAAAACATTTGCGAAATCTTTGATTACTCATCACTTGATTATTAACATGTGCAAGTAATACAAGGCTAGCAAGTAAACTAATGGGTAGATACATTCCTTGAATTATTACAGTAAACAAAAATCAAATTCTTCGATTTTCTCTCTCATTTCCTCTTTCTTTCCAAGTTGCTAAGAAAAGAAAAACAAAACAAAACAATAGAGAGAGAAGGGGGGCTGTAGATTTTGGTAGTTATAGGGAGTCTAGGAGGGGTCTTGGATATTCATACAACTTAAACTCATAAGCTACTTTGAAGGATAAAGAAGGCTTGCAAGAAGAAAAAGGAAAGAAACTGAAAGTATTGATATTTTATATGTGTATCAAAGTATTTTTGAAAACAAAAGTTAGATCCAAAGTGAGAAAATCAAGTTTGGTACCAAAAGGTTTAAGATAAAGCTTTTCTTTGTATGCTATAAATATTTTTATGTTAGATTCTTTGGGTTCCTATGGTAAATGGTTTAAAACATATTAGCATGATTATCAAGTCTTGGTAGATAAAATATGCACCTCCACCTAAACGAGGCAACAAATTGTATCTAACAAGATGATGAAGCACACAAGAAATAGGAGTAATATCCACTGTTTTCGGAGTAAAAACATCATCCAACAAAGGCTTATTCATAACAATCTGTATGAGGATCCGAAAATTCATGAATATATATATATTTTTTAATATTTATATTTATTATCAATATTGTGTTAAGTATCCGTGATACAAATCTAGAGAAGTGGTCAATTTGTGTATTGACTAAGAAATATGAGTAGAGTTGTGCTTAACAGAGAATAAAAACCCTAACCTTAAGCCTGGATAAGGATTCGGTAGAAAAAATAGTTATAACAATTGTATTGATGAGTTTGTGTTTGTATGATATAGAATTGATGGTCAATGATTGATCGGATAGAGTACAAACTTAGTAAACCCTTATTTTAATTTTGGAACCCTAATACTGGTTATCAAAACCTAAGGATTAAAAATATTACGGAAGTATGTGAAATGACTAAAATAACCCTATGGATAATATGGAAATTACCAAAATACCTTAGTAGCGGTAAAAAGATCAAAATACCCTCGAGTTTATCTTTTAACAAAAGTAAATACAAATCTTGGTGACTCATCACCAAGATTTGCCATGTGTCTAAATCCATAAAATAAATGACTAAATTATCCGCAAATTTGAATGGGAAATTACAAAAGTACCCTTAGTGGGTGCAAAATGACGAAAATACTCTTTTACTTACTTTTTAAGTAAAACATTTGCCAAATCTTTGATTACTCATCACTTGTTTATTAACATGTGCAAGTAATCCAAGGCTAGCAAGTAAACTAATGGGTAGATATATTCTTTGCATTATTACACTAAACAAAAATTAAATTCTTCGCTTTTCTCTATCATTTCCTCTTTCTTTCCAAGTTGCTAAGAAAAGAAAAACAAAACAAAACATAACTTAGTAAAAACAGTTATAACAATTGTATTGATGAGTTTGTGTTTGTATGATATAGAATTGATGGTCAATGATTGATCGGATAGAGTACAAACTTAGTAAACCTTTATTTTAATTTTGGAACCCTAAAATTTAATTAGGGAACCCTAATACTGGTTATCAAAACCTAAGGATTAAAAATATTACGGAAGTATGTGAAATGACTAAAATAACCCTATGGATAATATGGAAATTACCAAAATACCCTTAGTTGGGGTAAAAAGATCAAAATACCCTCGAGTTTATCTTTTAACAAAGATAAATACAAATCCTGGTGACTCATCACCAAGATTTGCCATGTGTCTAAATCCATAAAAGAAATGACTAAATTATCCTCAAATTTGAATTGGAAATTACAAAAGTACCCTTAGTGGGTGCAAAATGACGAAAATACTCTTTTACTTACTTTTTAAGTAAAACATTTGCCAAATCTTTGATTACTAATCACTTGGTTATTAACATGTGCAAGTAATCCAAGGCTATATCGTTTAAAAGTAAACTAATGGGTAGATACATTCCTTGCATTATTACACTAAACAAAAATTAAATTCTTCGCTTTTCTCTATCATTTCCTCTTTCTTTCCAAGTTGCTAAGAAAAGAAAAACAAAACAAAACATAACTTAGTAAAAACAGTTATAACAATTGTATTGATGAGTTTGTGTTTGTATGATATAGAATTGATGGTCAATGATTGATCGGATAGAGTACAAACTTAGTAAACCCTTATTTTAATTTTGGAACCCTAATACTGGTTATCAAAACCTAAGGATTAAAAATATTACGGAAGTATATGAAATGACTAAAATCACCCTATGGATAATATGGAAATTAGCAAAATACGTTAGTAGGGGTAAAAAGATCAAAATACCCTCGAGTTTATCTTTTAACAAAGATAAATACAAATCTTAGTGACTCATCACCAAGATTTGCCCATAATCTAAATCCATAAAATAAATGAATAAATTATCCTCAAATTTGAATGGGAAATTACAAAAGTACCCTTAGTGGGTGCAAAATGACGAAAATACTCTTTTACTTACTTTTTAAGTAAAACATTCGCCAAATCTTTGATTACTCATCACTTGGTTATTAACATGTGCAAGTAATCCAAGGCTAGCAAGTAAACTAATGGGTAGATACATTCCTTGCATTATTAAACTACACAAAAATTTAATTCTTCGGTTTTCTCTATCATTTCCTCTTTCTTTCCAAGTTGCTAAGAAAAGAAAAACAAAACAAAACAATAGAGAGAGAAGGGGGGCTGCAGATTTTGGTAGTTATAGGGTGTTTAGGAGGGGTCTTGGATATTCATACAACTTAAACTCATAAGCTACTTTGAAGGATCAAGAAGGTTTGCAAGAAGAAAAAGGAAAGAAACGGAAAATTTTCAAGTTTTGTGTTCTCTTTTGTTAGATCTTTATGAACCAAGTAAATTTTGTTTTTGATCTTTAAAAACTCATGATTTACATGAGTATTGGTATTTTATATGTGTATCAAAGTATTTTTGAAAACAAAAGTTAGATCCAAAGTGAGAAAATCAAGTTTGGTACCAAAAGGTTTAAGAAAATGCTTTTCTTTGTATGCTATAAATTTTTTTATGTTAAATTCTTTGGGTTCCTATGGTAAATCGTTTAAAACATATTAGCATGATTATCAAGTCTTGGTAGATAAAATATGCTCCTCCACCTAAACGAGGCAACAAATTGTATCTAACAAGATGATGAAGCACACAAGAAATAGGAGAAATATCCACTGTTTTCGGAGTAAAAACATCATCCAACAAAGGCTTATTCATGACAATCTGTATGAGGATCCGAAATTTCATGAATATATATATATATATTTTTTAATATTTATATTTATTATAAATATTGTGTTAAGTATCCGTGATACAAGTCTAGAGAAGTGGTCAATTTGTGTATTGACTAAGAAATATGAGTAGAGTTGTGCTTAACATAGAATAAAAACCCTAACCTTAAGCCTGGATAAGGATTCGGTAGAAAAAACAGTTATAACAATTGTATTGATGAGTTGTGTTTGTATGATATAGAATTGATGGTCAATGATTGATCGGATAGAGTACAAACTTAGTAAACCCTTATTTTAATTTTGGAACCCTAATAATGGTTATCAAAACCTAAGGATTAAAAATATTACTAAGTATGTGAAATGACTAAAATAACCCTATGGATAATATGGAAATTACCAAAATACCTTAGTAGCGGTAAAAAGATCAAAATACCCTCGAGTTTATCTTTTAACAAAAGATAAATACAAATCTTGGTGACTCATCACCAAGATTTGCCATGTGTCTAAATCCATAAAATAAATGACTAAATTATCCGCAAATTTGAATGGGAAATTAAAAAAGTACCCTTAGTGGGTGCAAAATGACGAAAATACTCTTTTACTTACTTTTTAAGTAAAACATTTGCCAAATCTTTGATTACTCATCACTTGGTTATTAACATGTGCAAGTAATCCAAGGCTAGCAAGTAAACTAATGGGTAGATACATTCCTTGCATTATTACACTAAACAAAAATTAAATTCTTCGCTTTTCTCTATCATTTCCTCTTTCTTTCCAAGTTGCTAAGAAAAGAAAAACAAAACAAAACATAACTTAGTAAAAACAGTTATAACAATTGTATTGATGAGTTTGTGTTTGTATGATATAGAATTGATGGTCAATGATTGATCGGATAGAGTACAAACTTAGTAAACCCTTATTTTAATTTTGGAACCCTAATACTGGTTATCAAAACCTAAGGATTAAAAATATTACGGAAGTATATGAAATGACTAAAATCACCCTATGGATAATATGGAAATTACCAAAATACGTTAGTAGGGGTAAAAAGATCAAAATACCCTCGAGTTTATCTTTTAACAAAAGATAAATACAAATCTTGGTGACTCATCACCAAGATTTGCCATGTGTCTAAATCCATAAAATAAATGAATAAATTATCCTCAAATTTGAATGGGAAATTACAAAAGTACCCTTAGTGGGTGCAAAATGACGAAAATACTCTTTTACTTACTTTTTAAGTAAAACATTCGCCAAATCTTTGATTACTCATCACTTGGTTATTAACATGTGCAAGTAATCCAAGGCTAGCAAGTAAACTAATGGGTAGATACATTCCTTGCATTATTAAACTACACAAAAATTTAATTCTTCGGTTTTCTCTATCATTTCCTCTTTCTTTCCAAGTTGCTAAGAAAAGAAAAACAAAACAAAACAATAGAGAGAGAGAGAAATTTGCAGATTTTGGTAGTTATAGGGTGTTTAGGAGGGGTCTTGGATATTCATACAACTTAAACTCATAAGCTACTTTGAAGGATCAAGAAGGTTTGCAAGAAGAAAAAGGAAAGAAACGGAAAATTTTCAAGTTTTGTGTTCTCTTTTGTTAGATCTTTATGAACCAAGTAAATTTTGTTTTTGATCTTTAAAAACTCATGATTTACATGAGTATTGGTATTTTATATGTATCAAAGTATTTTTGAAAACAAAAGTTAGATCAAAGTGAGAAAATCAAGTTTGGTACCAAAAGGTTTAAGAAAATGCTTTTCTTTGTAGATGCTATATAAATTTTTTATGTTAAATTCTTTGGGTTCTATGGTAAATCGTTTAAAACATATTAGCATGATTATCAAGTCTTGGTAGATAAAATATGCTCCTCCACCTAAACGAGGCAACAAATTGTATCTAACAAGATGATGAAGCACACAAGAAATAGGAGAAATATCCACTGTTTTCGGAGTAAAAACATCATCCAACAAAGGCTTATTCATGACAATCTGTATGAGGATCCGAAATTTCATGAATATATATATATATATTTTTTAATATTTATATTTATTATAAATATTGTGTTAAGTATCCGTGATACAAGTCTAGAGAAGTGGTCAATTTGTGTATTGACTAAGAAATATGAGTAGAGTTGTGCTTAACATAGAATAAAAACCCTAACCTTAAGCCTGGATAAGGATTCGGTAGAAAAAACAGTTATAACAATTGTATTGATGAGTTGTGTTTGTATGATATAGAATTGATGGTCAATGATTGATCGGATAGAGTACAAACTTAGTAAACCCTTATTTTAATTTTGGAACCCTAATACTGGTTATCAAAACCTAAGGATTAAAAATATTACGGAAGTATGTGAAATGACTAAAATAACCCTATGGATAATATGGAAATTACCAAAATACCTTAGTAGCGGTAAAAAGATCAAAATACCCTCGAGTTTATCTTTTAACAAAAGATAAATACAAATCTTAGTGACTCATCACCAAGATTTGCCATAATGTCTAAATCCATAAAATAAATGACTAAATTATCCATAAATTTGAATGGGAAATTAAAAAGTACCCTTAGTGGGTGCAAAATGACGAAAATACTCTTTTACTTACTTTTTAAGTAAAACATTTGCCAAATCTTTGATTACTCATCACTTGGTTATTAACATGTGCAAGTAATCCAAGGCTAGCAAGTAAACTAATGGGTAGATACATTCCTTGCATTATTACACTAAACAAAAATTAAATTCTTCGCTTTTCTCTATCATTTCCTCTTTCTTTCCAAGTTGCTAAGAAAAGAAAAACAAAACAAAACATAACTTAGTAAAAACAGTTATAACAATTGTATTGATGAGTTTGTGTTTGTATGATATAGAATTGATGGTCAATGATTGATCGGATAGAGTAAAAACTTAGTAAACCCTTATTTTAATTTTGGAACCCTAAAATTTAATTAGGGAACCCTAATACTGGTTATCAAAACCTAAGGATTAAAAATATTACGGAAGTGTGTGAAATGACTAAAATAACCCTATGGATAATATGGAAATTACCAAAATACCCTTAGTAGGGATAAAAAGATCAAAATACCCTCGAGTTTATCTTTTAACAAAGATAAATACAAATCCTGGTGACTTATCACCAAGATTTGCCATGTGTCTAAATCCATAAAAGAAATGACTAAATTATCCTCAACTTTGAATTGGAAATTACAAAAGTACCCTTAGTGGGTGCAAAATGACGAAAATACTCTTTTACTTACTTTTTAAGTAAAACATTTGCCAAATCTTTGATTACTAATCACTTGGTTATTAACATGTGCAAGTAATCCAAGGCTAGCAAGTAAACTAATGGGTAGATACATTCCTTGCATTATTACACTAAACAAAAATTAAATTCTTCGCTTTTCTCTATCATTTCCTCTTTCTTTCCAAGTTGCTAAGAAAAGAAAAACAAAACAAAACATAACTTAGTAAAAACAGTTATAACAATTGTATTGATGAGTTTGTGTTTGTATGATATAGAATTGATGGTCAATGATTGATCGGATAGAAGTACAAACTTAGTAAACCCTTATTTTAATTTTGGAACCCTAATACTGGTTATCAAAACCTAAGGATTAAAAATATTACGGAAGTATATGAAATGACTAAAATCACCCTATGGATAATATGGAAATTACCAAAATACGTTAGTAGGGGTAAAAAGATCAAAATACCCTCGAGTTTATCTCTTAACAAAAGATAAATACAAATCTTGGTGACTCATCACCAAGATTTTCCATGTGTCTAAATCCATAAAATAAATGACTAAATTATCCGCAAATTTGAATGGGAAATTACAAAAGTACCCTTAGTGGGTGCAAAATGACGAAAATACTCTTTTACTTACTTTTTAAGTAAAACATTTGCCAAATCTTTGATTACTCATCACTTGGTTATTAACATGTGCAAGTAATCCAAGGCTAGCAAGTAAACTAATGGGTAGATACATTCCTTACATTATTAAACTAAACAAAAATTTAATTCTTCGCTTTTCTCTATCATTTCCTCTTTCTTTCCATGTTGCTAAGAAAAGAAAAACAAAACAAAACATTAGAGAGAGAAGGGGGGCTGCAGATTTTGGTAGTTATAGGGTGTTTAGGAGGGGTCTTGGATATTCATACAACTTAAACTCATAAGCTACTTTGAAGGATCAAGAAGGCTTACAAGAAGAAAAAGGAAAGAAACTGAAAATTTTCAAGTTTTGTGTTCTCTTTTGTTAGATCTTTATGAACCAAGTAAATTTTTTTTTTGATCTTTAAAAACTCATGATTTACATGAGTATTGGTATTTTATATGTGTATCAAAGTATTTTTGAAAACAAAAGTTAGATCCAAAGTGAGAAAATCAAGTTTGTTACCAAAAGGTTTAAGAAAAAGCTTTTCTTTGTATGCTATAAATTTTTTTATGTTAGATTCTTTGGGTTCCTATGGTAAATCGTTTAAAACATATTAGCATTATTATCAAGTCCTGGTAGATAAAATATGCTCCTCCACCTAAACGAGGCTACAAATTGTATCTAACAAGATGATGAAGCACACAAGAAATAGGAAAAATATCCACATGTTTTGAGTAAAAACATCATCCAATGAAAGGCTTATTCATAAAAAATCATGCGAGGATCCAAAATTTTATGAATATATATATGTTTTTTAATATTTATATTGATTATCAATATTGTGTTAAGTATCCGTGATATAAGTCTAGAGAAGTGGTTAATTTGTGTATTGACTAAGAAATATGAGTAGAGTTGTGCTTAACAGAGAATAAAAACCCAAACCTTAAGCCTGGATAAGGATTTGGTAGAAAAAATAGTTATAACAATTGTATTGATGAGTTTGTGTTTGTATGATATAGAATTTATGGTCAATGATTGATCGGATAGAGTACAAACTTAGTAAACCCTTATTTTAATTTTGGAACCCTGAAATTTAATTAGGGAACCCTAATACTGGTTATCAAAACCAAAGGATTAAAAATATTAGGGAAGTATGTGAAATGAATAAAATAACCCTATGGATAATATGGAAATTACCAAAATACCCTTAGTAGGGGTAAAAAGATCAAAATACCCTCGAGTTTAACTTTTAACAAAAGATAAATACAAATCTTGGTGACTCGTCACCAAGATTTGCCATGTGTCTAAATCCATAAAATAAATGACTAAATTATCCTCAAATTTGGATTGAAAATTACAAAAGTACCCTTAGTGGGTGCAAAATGACGAAAATACTCTTTTACTTACTTTTTAAGTAAAACATTTGCCAAATCTTTGATTACTCATCACTTGGTTATTAACAAGTGCAAATAATCCAAGGATAGCAAGTAAACTAATGGGTAGATACATTCCTTGCATTATTAAACTAAACAAAAATTTAATTCTTCGCTTTTCTCTATCATTTCCTCTTTCTTTCCAAGTTGCTAAGAAAAGAAAAACAAAACAAAACAATAGAGAGAGAAGGGGGGCTGCAGATTTTGGTAGTTATAGGGTGTTTAGGAGGGGTCTTGGATATTCATACAACTTAAACTCATAAGCTACTTTGAAGGATCAAGAAGGTTTGCAAGAAGAAAAAGGAAAGAAACGGAAAATTTTCAAGTTTTGTGTTCTTTTTTGTTAGATCTTTATGAACCAAGTAAATTTTGTTTTTGATCTTTAAAAACTCATGATTTACATGAGTATTGGTATTTTATATGTGTATCAAAGTATTTTTGAAAACAAAAGTTAGATCCAAAGTGAGAAAATCAAGTTTGGTACCAAAAGGTTTAAGAAAATGCTTTTCTTTGTATGCTATAAATTTTTTTATGTTAAATTCTTTGGGTTCCTATGGTAAATCGTTTAAAACATATTAGCATGATTATCAAGTCTTGGTATGTAAAATATGCTCCTCCACCTAAACGAGGCAAAAAATTGTATCTAACAAGATGATGAAGCACACAAGAAATAGGAGAAACATCCACTGTTTTCGGAGTAAAAACATCATCCAGCAAAGGGTTATTCATAACAATTTGTGTGAGGATCCGAAATTTTACGAATATATATATATTTTTTAATATTCATATTGATTATCAATATTGTGTTAAGTATCTGTGATACAAGTCTAGAGAAGTGGTCAATTTGTGTATTGACTAAGAAATATGAGTAGAGTTGTGCTTAACAGATAATAAAAACCCTAACCTTAAGTCTGGATAAGGATTCGGTAGAAAAAATAGTTATAACAATTGTATTGATGAGTTTGTGTTTGTATGATATAGAATTGATGGTCAATGATTGAACGGATAGAGTACAAACTTAGTAAACCCTGATTTTAATTTTAGAACCCTAAAATTTAATTAGGGAACCCTAATACTGGTTATCAAAACCTAAGAATTAAAAATATTAGGGAAGTATGTGAAATGACTAAAATAACCCTATGGATAATATGGAAATTACCAAAATAACCTTAGTAGGGGTAAAAAGACCAAAATACCCTCGAGTTTATCTTTTAACAAAAGATAAATACAAATCTTGGTGACTCATCACCAAGATTTGCCATGTGTCTAAATCCATAAAATAAATGACTAAATTACCCACAAATTTGAATGGGAAATTACGAAAGTACCCTTAGTGGGTGCAAAATGACGATACTTACTTTTTAAGTAAAAGATTTGCCAAATCTTTGGTTACTCATCACTTGGTTATTAACATGTGCAAGTAATCCAAGGCTAGAAAGTAAACTAATGGGTAGATACATTCCTTGCATTATTACACTAAACAAAAATCAAATTCTTCGCTTTTCTCTCTCATTTTCTCTCTCTTTCCAAGTTGCTAAGAAAAGAAAAACAAAACAAAACAATAGAGAGAGAAGGGGGGCTGCAGATTTTGGTAGTTATAGGGAGTCTTGGAGGGGTCTTGGATCTTCACACAACTTAAACTCATAAGCTACTTTGAAGGATCAAGAAGGCTTGCAAGAAGAAAAAGGAAAGAAAATTGAAAATTTTCAAGTTTTGTGTTCTCTTTTGTTAGATCTTTATGAACCAAGTAAATTTTGTTTTTGATCTTTAAGCACTCATGATTTACATGAGTATTGGTATTTTATATGTGTATCAAAGTATTTTTGAAAACAAAAGTTAGATCCAAAGTGAGAAAATCAAGTTTAGTACCAAAAGGTTTGAGAAAAAGCTTTTCTTTGTATGCTATAAATATTCTTATGTTAGATTCTTTGGGTTCCTATGGTAAATGGTTTAAAACATATTAGCATGATTATCAAGTCTTGTTAGGTAAAATATGCTCCTCCAGCTAAACGAGGCAACAAATTGTATCTAACAAGATGATGGAGCACACAAGAAATAGGAGAAACATCCTTTATTTTGAGATAAAACATCATCCAACAAAGGGTTATTCATAACAATCTGTGTGAGGATCCGAAATTTTACGAATATATATATATATATATATATATATATTAATATTTATATTGATTATCAATATTGTGTTAAGTATTCATGATACAAGTATAGAGAAGTTGTCAATTTGTGTATTGACTAAGAAATATGAGTAGAGTTGTGCTTAACAGAGAATAAAACCCCTAACCTTAAGTCTGGATAAGGATTGGGTAGAAAAAATAGTTATAACAATTGTATTGATGAGTTTGTGTTTGTATGATATATATTAATTGATGAAGATCGGATGATTGAAGCGGATGAGTAAGTACAAACTTAAGTAAACCCTTATTTTAATTTTGGAACCCTAATCTTGGTTATCAAAACCTAAGGATTAAAAATATTACGGAAGTATATGTTAAAAGAATAAAATAACCCTATGGATAATATGGAAATTACCAAAATACCCTTAGTAGGGGTAAAAGATCAAAATACCCTCGAGTTTATCTTTTAACAAAGATAAATACAAATCTTAGTGACTCATCACCAAGATTTGCCATAATAATCTAAATCCATAAAATAAATGACTAAATTATCCTCAAATTTGAATTGGAAATTACAAAAGTACCCTTAGTGGGTGCAAAATGACGAAAATACTCTTTTACTTACTTTTAAGTAAAACATTTGCCAAATCTTTGATTACTCATCACTTGGTTATTAACATATGCAAATAATCCAAGGATAGCAAGTAAACTAATGGGTAGATACATTCCTTGCATTATTACGCTAAACAAAAATCAAATTCTTCGCTTTTCTATATCATTTCCTCATTCTTTCGAAGTTGCTAAGAAAAGAAAAACAAAACAAAACAATAGAGAGAGAAGGGGGGCTGCAGATTTTGGTAGTTATAGGGAAGTCTAGGAGGGTCTTGGATATTCATACAACAAACTCATAAGCTACTTTGAAGGATCAAGAAGGCTTGCAAGAAGAAAAAGGAAAGAAGCTGAAAATTTTCAAGTTTTGTGTTCTCTTTTGTTAGATCTTTATGAACCAAGTAAATTTTGTTTTTGATCTTTAAAAACTCATGATTTACATGAGTATTGGTATTTTATATGTGTATCAAAGTATTTTTGAAAACAAAAGTTAGATCCAAAGTGAGAAAATCAAGTTTGGTACCAAAAGGTTTAAGAAAAAGCTTTTCTTTGTATGCTATAAATTTTTTTATGTTAGATTCTTTGGGTTCCTATGGTAAATCGTTTAAAACATATTAGCATGATTATCAAGTCCTGGTAGATAAAATATGCTCCTCCACCTAAACGAGGCTACAAATTGTATCTAACAAGATGATGAAGCACACAAGAAATAGGAAAAATATCCACAGTTTTCGGAGTAAAAACATCATCCAACAAAGGCTTATTCATAAAAATCTGTCTGAGGATCCAAAATTTTATGAATATATATATGTTTTTTAATATTTATATTGATTATCAATATTGTGTTAAGTATCCGTGATATAAGTCTAGAGAAGTGGTTAATTTGTGTATTGACTAAGAAATATGAGTAGAGTTGTGCTTAACAGAGAATAAAAACCCAAACCTTAAGCACGGATAAGGATTTGGTAGAAAAAATAGTTATAACAATTGTATTGATGAGTTTGTGTTTGTATGATATAGAATTTATGGTGATGATTGATCGGATAGAAGTACAAACTTAGTAAACCCTTATTTTAATTTTGGAACCACGAAATTTAATTAGGGAACCCTAATCTTGAGTTATCAAAACCAAAGGATTAAAAATATTAGGGAAGTATGTGAAATGAATAAAATAACCCTATGGATAATATGGAAATTACCAAAATACCCTTAGTAGGGTAAAAAGATCAAAATACCCTCGAGTTTAACTTTTAACAAAAGATAAATACAAATCTTAGTGACTCGTCACCAAGATTTGCCAATATCTAAATCCATAAAATAAATGACTAAATTATCCTCAAATTTGATTGAAAATTACAAAAGTACCCTTAGTGGGTGCAAAATGGCGAAAATACTCTTTTACTTACTTTTTAAGTAAAACATTTGCCAAATCTTTGATTACTCATCACTTGGTTATTAACAAGTGCAAGTAATCCAACGCTAGCAAGTAAACTAATGGCTAGATACATTCCTTGCATTATTACGCTAAACAAAAATCAAATTCTTCGTTTTTCTATATCATTTCCTCTTTCAATCCAAGTTGCTAAGAAAAGAAAAACAAAACAAAACAATAGAGAGAGAAGGGGGGCTGCGGATTTTGGTAGTTATAGAATGTTTAGTAGGGGTCTTGGATATTCATACAACTTAAACTCATAAGCTACTTTGAAGGATCAAGAAGGCTTGCAAGAAGAAAAAGGAAAGAAACTGAAAATTTTCAAGTTTTGTGTTCTCTTTTGTTAGATCTTTATGAACCAAGTAAATTTTGTTTTTGATCTTTAAAAACTCATGATTTACATGAGTATTGGTATTTTATATGTGTATCAAAGTTTTTTTGAAAACAAAAGATAGATCCAAAGTGAGAAAATCAAGTTTGGTACCAAAAGTTTTAAGAAAAAGCTTTTCTTTGTATGCTATAAATATTTTTATGTTAGATTCTTTGGGTTCCTATGGTAAATGGTTTAAAACATATTAGCATGATTATCAAGTCTTGGTAGGTAAAATATGCTCCTCCACTTAAACGAGGCAAAAAATTGTATCTAACAAGATGATGAAGCACACAAGAAATAGGAGAAACATCCACTGTTTTCGGAGTAAAAACATCATCCAGCAAAGGGTTATTCATAACAATTTGTGTGAGGATCCGAAATTTTACGAATATATATATATTTTTTAATATTCATATTGATTATCAATATTGTGTTAAGTATCGTGATCTGAAGTTCTGAGAAGTGGTCAATTTGTGTATTGACTAAGAAATATGAGTAGAGTTGTGTGTATGAGATAATAAAACCCTAACCTTAAGTGCGGATAAGGATTGGGTAGAAAAAGCAGTTATAACAATTGTATTGATGAGTTTGTGTTTGTATGATATAGAATTGAAGGTCGATGATTGATCGGATGAAGTACAAACTTAGTAAACTTATTTTAAAACCCTTATTTTAATTTTGGAACCCTAATATCTGGTTATCAAAACCTAAGGATTAAAAATATTAGGGAAGTATGTTAAATGAATAAAATAACCCTATGGATAATATGGAAATTACCAAAATACCCTTAGTAGGGGTAAAAAGATCAAAATACCCTCGAGTTTATCTTTTAACAAAAGATAAATACAAATCTTGGTGACTCATCACCAAGATTTGCCATGTGTCTAAATCCATAAAATAAATGACTAAATTATCCTCAAATTTGAATTGGAAATTACAAAAGTACCCTTAGTGGGTGCAAAATGACGAAAATACTCTTTTACTTACTTTTTAAGTAAAACATTTGCCAAATCTTTGATTACTCATCACTTGGTTATTAACATATGCAAATAATCCAAGGATAGCAAGTAAACTAATGGGTAGATACATTCCTTGCATTATTACGCTAAACAAAAATCAAATTCTTCGCTTTTCTATATCATTTCCTCATTCTTTCGAAGTTGCTAAGAAAAGAAAAACAAAACAAAACAATAGAGAGAGAAGGGGGGCTGCAGATTTTGGTAGTTATAGGGAGTCTAGGAGGGGTCTTGGATATTCATACAACTTAAACTCATAAGCTACTTTGAAGGATCAAGAAGGCTTGCAAGAAGAAAAAGGAAAGAAACTGAAAATTTTCAAGTTTTGTGTTCTCTTTTGTTAGATCTTTATGAACCAAGTAAATTTTCTTTTTGATCTTTAAAAACTCATGATTTACATGAGTATTGGTATTTTATATGTGTATCAAAGTATTTTTGAAAACAAAAGTTAGATCCAAAGTGAGAAAATCAAGTTTGGTACCAAAAGGTTTAAGAAAAAGCTTTTCTTTGTATGCTATAAATTTTTTTATGTTAGATTCTTTGGGTTCCTATGGTAAATCGTTTAAAACATATTAGCATGATTATCAAGTCCTGGTAGATAAAATATGCTCCTCCACCTAAACGAGGCTACAAATTGTATCTAACAAGATGATGAAGCACACAAGAAATAGGAGAAATATCCACAGTTTTTGGAGTAAAAACATCATCCAACAAAGGCTTATTCATAAAAATCTGTGTGAGGATCCAAAATTTTATGAATATATATATGTTTTTTAATATTTATATTGATTATCAATATTGTGTTAAGTATCCGTGATATAAGTCTAGAGAAGTGGTTAATTTGTGTATTGACTAAGAAATATGAGTAGAGTTGTGCTTAACAGAGAATAAAAACCCAAACCTTAAGCCTGGATAAGGATTCGGTAGAAAAAATAGTTATAACAATTGTATTGATGAGTTTGTGTTTGTATGATATAGAATTTATGGTCAATGATTGATCGGATAGAGTACAAACTTAGTAAACCCTTATTTTAATTTTGGAACCCTGAAATTTAATTAGGGAACCCTAATACTGGTTATCAAAACCAAAGGATTAAAAATATTAGGGAAGTATGTGAAATGAATAAAATAACCCTATGGATAATATGGAAATTACCAAAATACCCTTAGTAGGGGTAAAAAGATCAAAATACCCTCGAGTTTAACTTTTAACAAAAGATAAATACAAATCTTGGTGACTCGTCACCAAGATTTGCCATGTGTCTAAATCCATAAAATAAATGACTAAATTATCCTCAAATTTGGATTGAAAATTACAAAAGTACCCTTAGTGGGTGCAAAATGACGAAAATACTCTTTTACTTACTTTTTAAGTAAAACATTTGCCAAATCTTTGATTACTCATCACTTGGTTATTAACAAGTGCAAGTAATCCAACGCTAGCAAGTAAACTAATGGCTAGATACATTCCTTGCATTATTACGCTAAACAAAAATCAAATTCTTCGTTTTTCTATATCATTTCCTCTTTCAATCCAAGTTGCTAAGAAAAGAAAAACAAAACAAAACAATAGAGAGAGAAGGGGGGCTGCAGATTTTGGTAGTTATAGAGTGTTTAGGAGGGGTCTTGGATATTCATACAACTTAAACTCATAAGCTACTTTGAAGGATCAAGAAGGCTTGCAAGAAGAAAAAGGAAAGAAACTGAAAATTTTCAAGTTTTGTGTTCTCTTTTGTTAGATCTTTATGAACCAAGTAAATTTTGTTTTTGATCTTTAAAAACTCATGATTTACATGAGTATTGGTATTTTATATGTGTATCAAAGTTTTTGAAAACAAAAGTTAGATCAAAGTGAGAAAATCAAGTTTGGTACCAAAAGTTTTAAGAAAAAGCTTTTCTTTGTATCTTTATAAATATTTTTATGTTAGATTCTTTGGGTTCCTATGGTAAATGGTTTAAAACATATTAGCATGATTATCAAGTCTTGGTAGGTAAAATATGCTCCTCCACTTAAGCGAGAGGCAAAAAATTGTATCTAACAAGATGATGAAGCACACAAGAAATAGGAGAAACATCCCTTTATTTTCGGAGTAAAACATCATCATCCAAAAAGGTTATTCATAACAATTTGTGTGAGGATCAAAATTTTATATATATATATATATATTTTTAATATTTATATTGATTATCAATATTGTGTTAAGTATATGTGATCTGAGTACAGAAAGTGGTCGAATTTGTGTATTGACTAAGAAATATGAGTAGAGTTGTGCTTAATAGATAATAAAAACCCTAACCTTAAGTCTGGATAAGGATTGGGTAGAAAAAACAGTTATAACAATTGTATTGATGAGTTTGTGTTTGTATGATATAGAATTGAAGGTCAATGATTGAACGGATGAGCGGACTTAGTAAACCACTGATTTTAATTTTGGAACCCTTATTTTAATTTTGGAACCCTAATACTGGTTATCAAAACCTAAGGATTAAAAATATTACGGAAGTATGTTAAATGAATAAAATAACCCTATGGATAATATGGAAATTACCAAAATACCCTTAGTAGGGGTAAAAAGATCAAAATACCCTCGAGTTTATCTTTTAACAAAAGATAAATACAAATCTTGGTGACTCATCACCAAGATTTGCCATAATCTAAATCCATAAAATAAATGACTAAATTATCCTCAAATTTGAATTGGAAATTACAAAAGTACCCTTAGTGGGTGCAAAATGACGAAAATACTCTTTTACTTACTTTTTAAGTAAAACATTTGCCAAATCTTTGATTACTCATCACTTGGTTATTAACATATGCAAATAATCCAAGGATAGCAAGTAAACTAATGGGTAGATACATTCCTTGCATTATTACACTAAACAAAAATCAAATTCTTCTTTTTTTCTATCATTTCTCTCATTCTTTCAAGTTGCTAAGAAAAGAAAAACAAAACAAAACAATAGAGAGAGAAGGGGCTGCAGATTTTGGTAGTTATAGGAGTCTAGGAGGGTCTTGGATATTCATACAACAAACTCATAAGCTACTTTGAAGGATCAAGAAGGCTTGCAAGAAGAAAAAAAGGAAAGAAATTGAAAATTTTCAAGTTTTGTGTTCTCTTTTGTTAGATCTTTATGAACCAAGTAAATTTTCTTTTTTGATCTTTAAAAACTCATGATTTACATGAGTATTGGTATTTTATATGTGTATCAAAGTATTTTGAAAACAAAAGTTAGATCAAAGTGAGAAAATCAAGTTTGGTACCAAAAGGTTTAAGAAAAAGCTTTTCTTTGTATGCTATAAATTTTTTATGATAGATTCTTTGGGTTCCTATGGTAAATGGTTTAAAACATATTAGCATGATTATCAAGTCTTGGTAGATAAAATATGCTCCTCCACCTAAACGAGGCCACAAATTGTATCTAACAAGATGATGAAGCACACAAGAAATAGGAGAAATATCCACAGTTTTCGGAGTAAAAACATCATCCAACAAAGGCTTATTCATAAAAATCTATGTGAGGATCCAAAATTTTATGAATATATATATGTTTTTTAATATTTATATTGATTATCAATATTGTGTTAAGTATCCGTGATACAAGTCTAGAGAAGTGGTTAATTTGTGTATTGACTAAGAAATATGAGTAGAGTTGTGCTTAACAGAGAATAAAAACCCAAACCTTAAGCCTGGATAAGGATTCGGTAGAAAAAATAGTTATAACAATTGTATTGATGAGTTTGTGTTTGTATGATATAGAATTGATGGTCAATGATTGATCGGATGAAGTCAAACTTAGTAAACCCTTATTTTAATTTTGGAACCCTGAAATTTAATTAGGGAACCCTAATCTTTGGTTATCAAAACCAAAGGATTAAAAATATTAGGGAAGTATGTGAAATGAATAAAATAACCCTATGGATAATATGGAAATTACCAAAATACCCTTAGTAGGGGTAAAAAAGATCAAAATACCCTCGAGTTTATCTTTTAACAAAGATAAATACAAATCTTGGTGACTCGTCACCAAGATTTGCCATAATATCTAAATCCATAAAATAAATGACTAAATTATCCTCAAATTTGAATTGAAATTACAAAAGTACCCTTAGTGGGTGCAAAATGGCGAAAATACTCTTTTACTTACTTTTTAAGTAAAACATTTGCCAAATCTTTGATTACTCATCACTTGGTTATTAACAAGTGCAAGTAATCCAAGGCTAGCAAGTAAACTAATGGTAGATACATTCCTTGCATTATTACACTAAACAAAAATCAAATTCTTAGTTTTTCTATATCATTTCCTCTTTCTTTCCAAGTTGCTAAGAAAAGAAAAACAAAACAAAACAATAGAGAGAGAGAAGGGCTATGATTTTGGTAGTTATAGAGTGTTTAGGAGGGTCTTGGATATTCATACAACTTAAACTCATAAGCTACTTTGAAGGATCAAGAAGGCTTGCAAGAAGAAAAGGAAAGAAATTGAAAATTTTCAAGTTTTGTGTTCTCTTTTGTTAGATCTTTATGAACCAAGTAAATTTTGTTTTGATCTTTAAAAACTCATGATTTACATAGTATTGGTATTTTATATGTGTATCAAAGTATTTTTGAAAACAAAAGTTAGATCAAAGTGAGAAAATCAAGTTTGGTACCAAAAGGTTTAAGAAAAAGCTTTTCTTTGTATCTATAAATATTTTTATGTTAGATTCTTTGGGTTCCTATGGTAAATGGTTTAAAACATATTAGCATGATTATCAAGTCTTGGTAGGTAAAATATGCTCCTCCACACTAAGCGAGGCAAAAAATTGTATCTAACAAGATGATGAAGCACACAAGAAATAGGAGAAACATCCCTTTATTTTGGAGTAAAAACATCATCCGACAAAGGGTTATTCATAAAAATTTGTGTGAGGATCCGAAATTTTATATATATATATATATATATATTTTTTAATATTTATATTGATTATCAATATTGTGTTAAGTATCGTGATCTGAGTCTAGAGAAGTGGTCGATTTGTGTATTGACTAAGAAATATGAGTAGAGTTGTGTAACAGAGAATAAAAACCCTAACCTTAAGTGCGGATAAGGATTGGTAGAAAAAATAGTTATAACAATTGTATTGATGAGTTTGTGTTTGTATGATATAGAATTGATGGTGATGATTGAGCGGATGAAGTACAAACTTAGTAAACCACGATTTTAATTTTAGAACCCTAAAATTTAATTAGGGAACCTAATCTTGGTTATCAAAACCTAAAATTAAAAATATTAGGGAAGTATGTGAAATGACTAAAATAACCCTATGGATAATATGGAAATTACCAAAATACCCTTAGTAAGGGGTAAAAGACCAAAATACCCTCGAGTTTATCTTTTAACAAAAGATAAATACAAATCTTAGTGACTCATCACCAAGATTTGCCATGTATCTAAATCCATAAAATAAATGACTAAATTACCCTCAAATTTGAATGGGAAATTACAAAAGTACCCTTAGTGGGTGCAAAATGGCGAAAATACTCTTTTACTTACTTTTTAAGTAAAAGATTTGCCAAATCTTTGGTTACTCATCACTTGGTTATTAACATGTGCAAGTAATCCAAGGCTAGAAAGTAAACTAATGGGTAGATACATTCCTTGCATTATTACACTAAACAAAAATCAAATTCTTAGCTTTTTCTCTCATTTTCTCTCTCTTCCAAGTTGCTAAGAAAAGAAAAACAAAACAAAACAATAGAGAGAGAAGGGGGGCTGCAGATTTTGGTAGTTATAGGGAGTCTAGGAGGGGTCTTGGATCTTCATACAACTTAAACTCATAAGCTACTTTGAAGGATCAAGAAGGCTTGCAAGAAGAAAAAGGAAAGAAAATTGAAAATTTTCAAGTTTTGTGTTCTCTTTTGTTAGATCTTTATGAACCAAGTAAATTTTGTTTTTGATCTTTAAGCACTCTTGATTTACATGAGTATTGGTATTTTATATGTGTATCAAAGTATTTTTGAAAACAAAAGTTAGATCCAAAGTGAGAAAATCAAGTTTGGTACCAAAAGGTTTAAGAAAAATCTTTTCTTTGTATGCTATAATTATTCTTATGTTAGATTCTTTGGGTTCCTATGGTAAATGGTTTAAAACATATTAGCATGAATATCAAGTCTTGTTAGGTAAAATATGCTCCTCCTCCACTAAGCGAGGCAACAAATTGTATCTAACAAGATGATGGAGCACACAAGAAATAGGAGAAACATCCTTTGTTTTGGAGTAAAAACATCATCAACAAAGGGTTATTCATAACAATGCATGTGAGGATCCGAAATTTTCTGAATATATATATATATATATATATATATTAATATTTATATTGATTATCAATATTGTGTTAAGTATTTGTGATACAAGTATAGAGAAGTTGTCGATTTGTGTATTGACTAAGAAATATGAGTAGAGTTGTGCTTAACAGGAGAATAAAACCCTAACCTTAAGTGCGGATAAGGATTGGGTAGAAAAAAGCAGTTATAACAATTGTATTGATGAGTTTGTGTTTGTATGATATAGAATTGATGATTGATGATTGATCGGATGAAAGTACAAACTTAGTAAACCCTGATTTTAATTTTGGAACCCTAAAATTTTTTAGGGAACCCTAATCTTTGGTTATCAAAACCTAAGGATTAAAAATATTAGGGAAGTATGTGAAATGACTAAAATAACCCTATGGATAATATGGAAATTACCAAAATACCCTTAGTAGGGGTAAAAAGATCAAAATACCCTCGAGTTTATCTTTTAACAAAAGATAAATACAAATCTTGGTGACTCATCACCAAGATTTGCCATGTGTCTAAATCCATAAAATAAATGACTAAATTATCCTCAAATTTGAATTGGAAATTACAAAAGTACCCTTAGTGGGTGCAAAATGACGAAAATACTCTTTTACTTACTTTTAAGTAAAACATTTGCCAAATCTTTGATTACTCATCACTTGGTTATTAACATATGCAAGTAATCCAAGGCTAGCAAGTAAACTAATGGGTAGATACATTCCTTGCATTATTACGCTAAACAAAAATCAAATTCTTCGCTTTTCTATATCATTTCCTCTTTCT
This sequence comes from Panax quinquefolius, assembly GCA_020205615.1. NCBI lineage: Eukaryota > Viridiplantae > Streptophyta > Magnoliopsida > Apiales > Araliaceae > Panax > Panax quinquefolius. The sequence goes on from CM035157.1 coordinate 75,978,746, forward strand.
TTCGAAGTTGCTAAGAAAAGAAAAACAAAACAAAACAATAGAGAGAGAAGAATTTACTGAGATTTTTTGGTAGTTATAGAAGTCTAGGAGGGTCTTGGATATTCATACAACTTAAACTCATAAGCTACTTTGAAGGATCAAGAAGGCTTTGCAAGAAGAAAAAGGAAAGAAATTGAAAATTTTCAAGTTTTGTGTTCTCTTTTGTTAGATCTTTATGAACCAAGTAAATTTTGTTTTGATCTTTAAAAACTCATGATTTACATGAGTATTGGTATTTTATATGTGTATCAAAGTATTTTTGAAAACAAAAGTTAGATCAAAGTGAGAAAATCAAGTTTGGTACCAAAAGGTTTAAGAAAAAGCTTTTCTTTGTATCTTTATAAATATTTTATGATTAGATTCTTTGGGTTCCTATGGTAAATGGTTTAAAACATATTAGCATGATTATCAAGTCTTGGTAGGTGAAAATATGCTCCTCCACTAAGCGAGGCAACAAATTGTATCTAACAAGATGATGAAGCACCTGAGAAATAGGAGAAACATCCACAGTTTTGGAGTAAAAACATCATCCAACAAAGGTTATTCATAAAAATACGTGTGAGGATCCAAAATTTTATGATATATATATATATATTTTTAATATTTATATTGATTATCAATATTGTGTTAAGTATATCGTGATACTGAGTCAGAGAAGTGGTTAATTTGTATGTATTGACTAAGAAATATGAGTAGAGTTGTGTATGAGAGAATAAAACCCTAACCTTAAATGCGGATAAGGATTGGTAGAAAAAAGCAGTTATAACAATTGTATTGATGAGTTTGTGTTTGTATGATATAGAATTGATGGTCGATGATTGATCGGATGAAGTACAAACTTAGTAAACCCTTATTTTAATTTTGGAACCCTAAAATTTAATTAGGGAACCCTAATCTTGGTTATCAAAACCTAAGGATTAAAAATATTAGGGAAGTATGTGAAATGACTAAAATAACCCTATGGATAATATGGAAATTACCAAAATACCCTTAGTAGGGGTAAAAGACCAAAATACCCTCGAGTTTATCTTTTAACAAAGATAAATACAAATCTTAGTGACTCATCACCAAGATTTGCCATGTGTCTAAATCCATAAAATAAATGACTAAATTATCCTCAAATTTAAATGGGAAATTTCAAAAGTACCCTTAGTGGGTGCAAAATGACGAAAATACTCTTTTACTTACTTTTTAAGTAAAAGATTTGCCAAATCTTTGATTACTCATCACTTGGTTATTAACATGTGCAAGTAATCCAAGGCTAGCAAGTAAACTAATGGGTAGATACATTCCTTGCATTATTACACTAAACAAAATCAAATTCTTCCGTTTTTCTCTCTCATTTCCTCTTTCTTTCCAAGTTGTTAAGAAAAGAAAAACACAACAAAACAATAGAGAGAGAAGGGGGGCTGCAGATTTTGGTAGTTATAGGGAGTCTAGGAGGGGTCTTCGATATTCATACAACTTAAACTCATAAGCTACTTTGAAGGATCAAGAGAAGGCTACAAGAAGAAAAAGGAAAGAAATTGAAAATTTTCAAGTTTTGTGTTCTCTTTTGTTAGATCTTTATGAACCAAGTAAATTTTGTTTTGATCTTTAAAACTCATGATTTACATGAGTATTGGTATTTTATATGTGTATCAAAGTATTTTTGAAAACAAAAGTTAGATCCAAAGTGAGAAAATCAAGTTTGGTACCAAAAGTTTTAAGAAAAAGCTTTTCTTTGTATATTATAAATATTTTCATGTTAGATTCTTTGGGTTCCTATGGTAAATGGTTTAAAACATATTAGCATGATTATCAAGTCTTGGTAGGTAAAATATGCTCCTCCACTAGCGAGGCGACAAATTGTATCTAACAAGATGATGAAGCACCAAGAAATAGGAGAGAAACATCCTTTGTTTTGGATAAAAACATCATCCGACAAAGGGTTATTCATAACAACAATTTGTGTGAGGATCCAAAATTTTATGAATATATATATTTTTAATATTTATATTGATTATCAATATTGTGTTAAGTATATCGTGATCTGAGTCAGAGAAGTGGTCGATTTGTGTATTGACTAAGAAATATGAGTAGAGTTGTGTATGAGAGAATAAAACCCTAACCTTAAGTGCGGATAAGGATTCGGTAGAAAAAATAGTTATAACAATTGTATTGATGAGTTTGTGTTTGTATGATATAGAATTGATGGTCGATGATTGATCGGATGAAATCTACAAACTTAGTAAACCACGATTTTAATTTTGGAACCCTAAAATTTAATTAGGGAACCCTAAATCTTGGTTATCAAAACCTAAGGATTAAAAATATTAGGGAAGTATGTGAAATGACTAAAATAACCCTATGGATAATATGGAAATTACCAAAATACCCTTAGTAGGGGTAAAAGACCAAAATACCCTCGAGTTTATCTTTTAACAAAAGATAAATACAAATCTTAGTGACTCATCACCAAGATTTGCCATATATCTAAATCCATAAAATAAATGACTAAATTACCCTCAAATTTGAATAGGAAATTACAAAAGTACCCTTAGTGGGTGTGAAATGGCGAAAATACTCTTTTACTTACTTTTTAAGTAAAAGATTTGCCAAATCTTTGATTACTCATCACTTGGTTATTAACATGTGCAAGTAATCCAAGGCTAGTAAGTAAACTAATGGGTAGATACATTCCTTGCATTATTACACTAAACAAAAATCAAATTCTTCGCTTTTCTCTCTCATTTTCTCTCTCTTTCCAAGTTGCTAAGAAAAGAAAAACAAAACAAAACAATAGAGAGAGAAGGGGGCTGATTTTGGTAGTTATATAGGGAGTCTAGGAGGGGTCTTGGATCTTCATACAACTTAAACTCATAAGCTACTTTGAAGGATCAAGAAGGCTTGCAAGAAGAAAAAGGAAAGAAAATTGAAAATTTTCAAGTTTTGTGTTCTCTTTTGTTAGATCTTTATGAACCAAGTAAATTTTGTTTTTGATCTTTAAGCACTCTTGATTTACATGAGTATTGGTATTTTATATATGTATCAAAGTATTTTGAAAACAAAAGTTAGATCAAAGTGAGAAAATCAAGTTTAGTACCAAAAGGTTTAAGAAAAAGCTTTTCTTTGTATATCTTATAAATATTTTATATTAGATTCTTTGGGTTCCTATGGTAAATGGTTTAAAACATATTAGCATGATTATTAAGTCTTGGTAGGTAAAATATGCTCCTCCACCTAAGCGAGGCAACAAATTGTATCTAACAAGATGATGAAGCACCTGAAATAGGAGAAACATCCATTTTTTTGGAGTAAAAACATCATCCAGCAAAGGGTTATTCATAACAATATGTGTGAGGATCCGAAATTTTACGAATATATATATATATATATATATTTTTTAATATTTATATTGATTATCAATATTGTGTTAAGTATTTGTGATCTGAGATCTAGAAGTGGTCGATTTGTGTATTGACTAAGAAATATGAGTAGAGTTGTGCTTAACAGAGAATAAAACCCTAACCTTAAGTGCGGATAAGGATTGGGTAAAAAAAGCAGTTATAACAATTGTATTGATGAGTTTGTGTTTGTATGATATAGAATTGAAGGTCGATGATTGATCGGATGAAGTCTGAAACTTAGTAAACTGATTTTAATTTTGGAACCTAAAATTTAATTAGGAACCCTAATCTTGGTTATCAAAACCTAAGGATTAAAAATATTAGGGAAGTATGTGAAATGACTAAAATAACCCTATGGATAATATGGAAATTACAAAAATACCCTTAGTAGGGGTAAAAGATCAAAATACCCTCGAGTTTATCTTTTAACAAAGATAAATACAAATCTTAGTGACTCATCACCAAGATTTGTAATATCTAAATCCATAAAATAAATGACTAAATTATCCTCAAATTTGAATTGGAAATTACAAAAGTACCCTTAGTGGGTGCAAAATGACGAAAATACTCTTTTACTTACTTTTTAAGTAAAACATTTGCCAAATCTTTGATTACTCATCACTTGGTTATTAACATGTGCAAGTAATCCAAGGCTAGCAAGTAAACTAATGGGTAGATACATTCCTTGCATTATTACACTAAACAAAAATCAAATTCTTAGCTTTTTTCTCTCTCGTTTTCTCTCTCTTTCGAGTTGCTAAGAAAAGAAAAACAAAACAAAACAATAGAGAGAGAAGGGGGCTGCAGATTTTGGTAGTTATAGGAGTCTAGGAGGGTCTTGGATCTTCATACAACTTAAACTCATAAGCTACTTTGAAGGATCAAGAAGGCTTACAAGAAGAAAAAGGAAAAGAAATTGAAAATTTTCAAGTTTTGTGTTCTCTTTTGTTAGATCTTTATGAACCAAGTAAATTTTGTTTTTGATCTTTAAAACTCATGATTTACATGAGTATTGGTATTTTATATGTGTATCAAAGTATTTTTGAAAACAAAAGTTAGATCAAAGTGAGAAAATCAAGTTTGGTACCAAAAGGTTTAAGAAAAAGCTTTTCTTTGTATCTTTATAAATATTTTTATGTTAGATTCTTTGGGTTCCTATGGTAAATGGTTTAAAACATATTAGCATGATTATCAAGTCTTGGTAGGTAAAATATGCTCCTCCACCCAAGCGAGGCGACAAATTGTATCTAACAAGATGATGAAGCACCTGAGAAATAGGAGAAACATCCACAGCTTTTTTGGAGTAAAAACATCATCCAACAAAGGGTTATTCATAACAATCGTGTGAGGATCCAAAATTTTATATATATATATATATATATATTTTTTAATATTTATATTGATTATCAATATTATGTTAAGTATCCGTAATCTGAGTCTACAGAAGTGGTTAATTTGTGTATTGACTAAGAAATATGAGTAGAGTTGTGCTTGAGAGAATAAAAACCCTAACCTTAAGTGCGGATAAGGATTGGTAGAAAAAGCAGTTATAACAATTGTATTGATGAGTTTGTGTTTGTATGATATAGAATTGATGGTTGATGATTGATCGGATGAAGTACAAACTTAGTAAACCACGATTTTAATTTTGGAACCCTAAAATTTAATTAGGGAACCCTAATCATCTGGTTATCAAAACCTAAGGATTAAAAATATTAGGGAAGTATGTGAAATGACTAAAATAACCCTATGGATAATATGGAAATTACCAAAATACCCTTAGTAGGGGTAAAAAGACCAAAATACCCTCGAGTTTATCTTTTAACAAAGATAAATACAAATCTTAGTGACTCATCACCAAGATTTGCCAATAATCTAAATCCATAAAATAAATGACTAAATTACCCTCAAATTTGAATGGGAAATTACAAAAGTACCCTTAGTGGAGTGTGAAATGGCGAAAATACTCTTTTACTTACTTTTTAAGTAAAAGATTTGCCAAATCTTTGGGTACTCATCACTTGGTTATTAACATGTGCAAGTAATCCAAGGCTAGCAAGTAAACTAATGGGTAGATACATTCCTTGCATTATTACACTAAACAAAAATCAAATTCTTCGCTTTTCTCTCTTATTTTCTATCTCTTTCCAAGTTGTTAAGAAAAGAAAAACAAAACAAAACAATAGACAGAGAAGGGGGCTGCAGATTTTGGTAGTTATAGGGAGTCTAGGAGGGGTCTTGGATCTTCATACAACTTAAACTCATAAGCTACTTTGAAGGATCAAGAAGGCTTGCAAGAAGAAAAAGGAAAGAAATTGAAAATTTTCAAGTTTTGTGTTCTCTTTTGTTAGATCTTTATGAACCAAGTAAATTTTGTTTTTGATCTTTAAAAACTCATGATTTACATGACTATAGGTATTTTATATGTGTATCAAAGTATTTTTGAAAACAAAAGTTAGATCCAAAGTGAGAAAATCAAGTTTGGTACCAAAAGGTTTAAGAAAAAGCTTTTCTTTGTATTTATAAATATTTTTATATTAGATTCTTTGGGTTCCTATGGTAAATGGTTTAAAACATATTAGCATGATTATCAAGTCTTGGTAGGTAAAATATGCTCCTCCATCTAAACGAGGCAACAAATTGTATCTAACAAGATGATGAAGCACACAAGAAATAGGAGAAATATCCACTGTTTTCGGAGTAAAATCATCATCCAACAAAGGGTTATTCATAAGAATCTGTGTGAGGATCCGAAATTTTACAAATATATATATATTTTTTAATATTTAAATTGATTATCAATATTGTGTTAAGTATATTGTGATCTGAAGTACAGAAAGTGGTTGATTTGTGTATTGACTAAGAAATATGAGTAGAGTTGTGTATGAGAGAATAAAACCCTAACCTTAAGTGCGGATAAAGATTAGGTAGAAAAAAGCAGTTATAACAATTGTATTGATGAGTTTGTGTTTGTATGATATAGAATTGATGGTCGATGATTGATCGGATAGAAATCTACAAACTTAGTAAACCACTTATTTTAATTTGGAACCCTAAAATTTAATTAGGGAACCCTAATCTGGTTATCAAAACCTAAGGATTAAAAATATTAGGGAAGTATGTGAAATGACTAAAATAACCCTATGGATAATATGGAAATTACCAAAATACCCTTAGTAGGGGTAAAAAGACCAAAATACCCTCGAGTTTATCTTTTAACAAAAGATAAATACAAATCTTAGTGACTCATCACCAAGATTTGCCATATATCTAAATCCATAAAATAAATGACTAAATTACCCTCAAATTTGAATGAGAAATTACAAAAGTACCCTTAGTGGGTGTGAAATGGCGAAAATACTCTTTTACTTACTTTTTAAGTAAAAGATTTGCCAAATCTTTGATTACTCATCACTTGGTTATTAACATGTGCAAGTAATCCAAGGCTAGTAAAGTAAACTAATGGGTAGATACATTCCTTGCATTATTACACTAAACAAAAATCAAATTCTTAAGCTTTTCTCTCTCGTTTCTCTCTCTTTCCAAGTTGCTAAGAAAAGAAAAACAAAACAAAACAATAGAGAGAGAAGGGGGGCTGCAGATTTTGGTAGTTATAGGGAGTCTAGGAGGGGTCTTGGATCTTCATACAACTTAAACTCATAAGCTACTTTGAAGGATCAAGAAGGCTTGCAAGAAGAAAAAGGAAAGAAAATTGAAAATTTTCAAGTTTTGTGTTCTCTTTTGTTAGATCTTTATGAACCAAGTAAATTTTGTTTTTGATCTTTAAGCACTCATGATTTACATGAGTATTGGTATTTTATATGTGTATCAAAGTATTTTTGAAAACAAAAGTTAGATCAAAGTGAGAAAATCAAGTTTGGTACAAAAGGTTTAAGAAAAAGCTTTTCTTTGTATCTTTATAAATATTTTATGTTAGATTCTTTGGGTTCCTATGGTAAATGGTTTAAAACATATTAGCATGATTATCAAGTCTTGGTAGGTAAAATATGCTCCTCCACTAAGCAGGGCAACAAATTGTATCTAACAAGATGATGAAGCCACCACAAGAAATAGGAGAAACATCCCTTTGTTTTGGAGTAAAAACATCATCGACAAAAGGTTATTCATAACAATACATGTGAGGATCCAAAATTTTTATATATATATATATATATATTTTAATATTTATATTGATTATCAATATTGTGTTAAGTATTCGTGATCTGAGTATAGAGAAGTGGTCGATTTGTGTATTGACTAAGAAATATGAGTAGAGTTGTGCTTATGAGAGAATAAAACCCTAACCTTAAGTGCGGATAAGGATTGGGTAGAAAAAATAGTTATAACAATTGTATTGATGAGTTTGTGTTTGTATGATATAGAATTGATGGTCGATGATTGATCGGATAGAGTCAAACTTAGTAAACCACGATTTTAATTTTGGAACCCTAAAATTTAATTAGGGAACCCTAATCTTTGGTTATCAAAACCTAAGGATTAAAAATATTAGGGAAGTATGTGAAATGACTAAAATAACCCTATGGATAATATGGAAATTACCAAAATACCCTTAGTAGGGGTAAAAAGATCAAAATACCCTCGAGTTTATCTTTTAACAAAGATAAATACAAATCTTAGTGACTCATCACCAAGATTTGCCATAATATCTAAATCCATAAAATAAATGACTAAATTACCCTCAAATTTGAATGGGAAATTACAAAAGTACCCTTAGTGGGTGCAAAATAGCGAAAATACTCTTTTACTTACTTTTTAAGTAAAAGATTTGCCAAATCTTTGGTTACTCATCACTTGGTTATTAACATGTGCAAGTAATCCAAGGCTAGCAAGTAAACTAATGGGTAGATACATTCCTTGCATTATTACACTAAACAAAAATCAAATTCTTAGCTTTTCTCTCTCATTTCTCTCTCTTTCCAAGTTGCTAAGAAAAGAAAAACAAAACAAAACAATAGAGAGAGAAGAAACATGATTTTGGTAGTTATAGGGTGTTTAGGAGGGTCTTGGATCTTCATACAACTTAAACTCATAAGCTACTTTGAAGGATCAAGAAGGCTTGCAAGAAGAAAAAGGAAAGAAATTGAAAATTTTCAAGTTTTGTGTTCTCTTTTGTTAGATCTTTATGAAACAAGTAAATTTGTTTTTGATCTTTAAAAACTCATGATTTACATGAGTATTGGTATTTTATATGTGTATCAAAGTATTTTTGAAAACAAAAGTTAGATCAAAGTGAAAAATCAAGTTTGGTACCAAAAGGTTTAAGAAAAAGCTTTTCTTTGTATTTATAAATATTTTATGTTAGATTCTTTGGGTTCCTATGGTAAATGGTTTAAAACATATTAGCATGATTATCAAGTCTTGGTAGGTAAAATATGCTCCTCCACTAAGCGAGGCAACAAATTGTATCTAACAAGATGATGAAGCACACTGAAATAGGAGAAACATCCACATTGATTTTGGGAGTAAAAACATCATCCAACAAAGGGTTATTCATAAAAATCGTGTGAGGATCAAAATTTTATGAATATATATATATATATATATATTTTTAATATTTATATTGATTATCAATATTGTGTTAAGTATATCGTGATCTGAAGTCAGAGAAGTGGTGATTTGTGTATTGACTAAGAAATATGAGTAGAGTTGTGTATGAGAGAATAAAAACCCTAACCTTAAGTGCGGATAAGGATTAGGTGAAAAAATAGTTATAACAATTGTATTGATGAGTTTGTGTTTGTATGATATAGAATTGATGGTCGATGATTGATCGGATAGAAATACAAACTTAGTAAACCCTGATTTTAATTTTGGAACCTAAAATTTAATTAGGGAACCCTAATCTTGGTTATCAAAACCTAAGGATTAAAAATATTAGGGAAGTATGTGAAATGACTAAAATAACCCTATGGATAATATGGAAATTACCAAAATACCCTTAGTAGGGGTAAAAAGACCAAAATACCCTCGAGTTTATCTTTTAACAAAGATAAATACAAATCTTAGTGACTCATCACCAAGATTTGCCATCATCTAAATCCATAAAATAAATGACTAAATTACCCTCAAATTTGAATGGGAAATTACAAAAGTACCCTTAGTGGGTGCAAAATGGCGAAAATACTCTTTTACTTACTTTTTAAGTAAAAGATTTGCCAAATCTTTGGTTACTCATCACTTGGTTATTAACATGTGCAAGTAATCAAGGCTAGCAAGTAAACTAATGGGTAGATACATTCCTTGCATTATTACACTAAACAAAAATCAAATTCTTGTTTTTCTCTCTCATTTCCTCTCTCTTTCCAAGTTGCTAAGAAAAAAAAACAAAACAAAACAATAGAGAGAGAAGGGGGTTGCAGATTTTAGTAGTTATAGAAGTCTAGGAGGGTCTTGGATCTTCATACAACTTAAACTCATAAGCTACTTTGAAGGATCAAGAAGGAAACAAGAAGAAAAAGGAAAGAAATTGAAAATTTTCAAGTTTTGTGTTCTCTTTTGTTAGATCTTTATGAACCAAGTAAATTTTGTTTTTGATCTTTAAAAACTCATGATTTACATGAGTATTGGTATTTTATATGTGTATCAAAGTATTTTTGAAAACAAAAGTTAGATCAAAGTGAGAAAATCAAGTTTGGTACTAAAAGGTTTAAGAAAAAGCTTTTCTTTGTATCTTTATAAATATTTTTATGTTAGATTCTTTGGGTTCCTATGGTAAATGGTTTAAAACATATTAGCATGATTATCAAGTCTTGGTAGGTAAAATATGCTCCTCCACTAAAGCGAGGCTGACAAATTGTATCTAACAAGATGATGAAGCACCAAGAAATAGGAGAAACATCCATTGTTTTTGGAGTAAAAACATCATCCAACAAAGGGTTATTCATAAAAATCTATGTGAGGATCAAAATTTTATGAATATATATATATTTTTAATATTTATATTGATTATCGATATTGTGTATAAATATAAGTATATGATCTGAAGTCTACAGAAAGTGGTTCGATTTGTGTATTGACTAAGAAATATGAGTAGAGTTGTGCTTATGAGGAGAATAAAAACCCAAACCTTAAGTGCGGATAAGGATTCGGTAGAAAAAACAGTTATAACAATTGTATTGATGAGTTTGTGTTTGTATGATATAGAATTGATGGTGATGATTGATCGGATGAAGTCAAAACTTAGTAAACCCTGATTTTAATTTTGGAACCCTAAAATTTAATTAGGGAACCCTAATCTGGTTATCAAAACCTAAGGATTAAAAATATTAGGGAAGTATGTGAAATGACTAAAAAATAACCCTATGGATAATATGAAATTACCAAAATACCCTTAGTAGGGTAAAAAAGACCAAAATACCCTCGAGTTTATCTTTTAACAAAAGATAAATACAAATCTTAGTGACTCATCACCAAGATTTGCCATAATGTCTAAATCCATAAAATAAATGACTAAATTACCCTCAAATTTGAATGGGAAATTACAAAAGTACCCTTAGTGGGTGCAAAAATGGCGAAAATACTCTTTTACTTACTTTTTAAGTAAAAGATTTGCCAAATCTTTGATTACTCATCACTTGGTTATTAACATGTGCAAGTAATCCAAGGCTAGTAAGTAAACTAATGGGTAGATACATTCCTTGCATTATTACACTAAACAAAAATCAAATTCTTACTTTTTCTCTCATTTTCTCTCTCTTTCCAAGTTGCTAAGAAAAGAAAAACAAAACAAAACAATAGAGAGAGAGAGAGGGCTGCTGAGATTTTGGTAGTTATAGGGAGTCTAGGAGGGTCTTGGATCTTCATACAACTTAAACTCATAAGCTACTTTGAAGGATCAAGAAGGCTACAAGAAGAAAAGGAAAGAAATTGAAAATTTTCAAGTTTTGTGTTCTCTTTTGTTAGATCTTTATGAACCAAGTAAATTTTGTTTTGATCTTTAAAGCACTCATGATTTACATGAGTATTGGTATTTTATATGTGTATCAAAAGTATTTTTGAAAACAAAAGTTAGATCAAAGTGAGAAAATCAAGTTTGGTACCAAAAGGTTTAAGAAAAAGCTTTTCTTTGTATCTTTATAAATATTTTTATGTTAGATTCTTTGGGTTCCTATGGTAAATGGTTTAAAACATATTAGCATGATTATCAAGTCTTGGTAGGTAAAATATGCTCCTCCACTAAGCAGCAACAAATTGTATCTAACAAGATGATGAAGCACTGAAATAGGAGAAACATCATTTGTTTTAGGAGTAAAAACATCATCCAACAAAGGGTTATTCATAACAATGCGTGTGAGGATCAAAATTTTATGAATATATATATATATATTTTAATATTTATATTGATTATCAATATTGTGTTAAGTATATTCGTGATCTGAAGTACAGAGAAGTGGTCGATTTGTGTATTGACTAAGAAATATGAGTAGAGTTGTGCTTATGAGAGAATAAAACCCTAACCTTAAGTGCGGATAAGGATTGGGTAGAAAAAATAGTTATAACAATTGTATTGATGAGTTTGTGTTTGTATGATATAGAATTGATGGTGATGATTGATCGGATGAAAGTACAAACTTAGTAAACCCGATTTTAATTTTGGAACCTAAAATTTAATTAGGAACCCTAATCTTGGTTATCAAAACCTAAGGATTAAAAATATTAGGGAAGTATGTGAAATGACTAAAATAAACCTATGGATAATATGGAAATTACAAAATACCCTTAGTAGGGGTAAAAGATCAAAATACCCTCGAGTTTATCTTTTAACAAAGATAAATACAAATCTTAGTGACTCATCACCAAGATTTGCCATAATATCTAAATCCATAAAATAAATGACTAAATTACCCTCAAATTTGAATGGGAAATTACAAAAGTACCCGTTTAGTGGGTGTGAAATGGCGAAAATACTCTTTTACTTACTTTTTAAGTAAAAGATTTGCCAAATCTTTGGTTACTCATCACTTGGTTATTAACATGTGCAAGTAATCCAAGGCTAGCAAAGTAAACTAATGGGTAGATACATTCCTTGCATTATTACACTAAACAAAATCAAATTCTTAGCTTTTCTCTCTCATTTCTCTTTCTTTCCAAGTTGCTAAGAAAAGAAAAACAAAACAAAACAATAGAGAGAAGAGGGGCTGCAGATTTTGGTAGTTATAGGGAGTCTAGGAGGGTCTTGGATCTTCATACAACTTAAACTCATAAGCTACTTTGAAGGATCAAGAAGGCTACGAAGAAAAAGGAAAGAAATTGAAAATTTTCAAGTTTTGTGTTCTCTTTTGTTAGATCTTTATGAACCAAGTAAATTTTGTTTTGATCTTTAAAAACTCATGATTTACATGAGTATTGGTATTTATATGTATCAAAGTATTTTGAAAACAAAAGTTAGATCAAAGTGAGAAAATCAAGTTTGGTACCAAAAGGTTTTAGAAAAAGCTTTTCTTTGTATCTTTATAAATATTTTTATGTTAGATTCTTTGGGTTCCTATGGTAAATGGTTTAAAACATATTAGCATGATTATCAAGTCTTGGTAGGTAAAATATGCTCCTCCACCTAAGCGAAATGACAAATTGTATCTAACAAGATGATGAAGCACACAAGAAATAGGAGAAACATCCACTATTTTCGGAGTAAAAACATCATCCAACAAAGGGTTATTCATAACAATCTGTGTGAGGATCCAAAATTTTATGAATATATATATATTTTTTAATATTTATATTGATTATCAATATTGTGTTAAGTATATCAGTGATCTGAGTCTGTCAGAAAGTGGTTAATTTGTGTATTGACTAAGAAATATGAGTAGAGTTGTGTATGAGAGAATAAAAACCCTAACCTTAAGTGCGGATAAGGATTAGGTAGAAAAAATAGTTATAACAATTGTATTGATGAGTTTGTGTTTGTATGATATAGAATTGATGGTCGATGATTGATGGGATGAAGTACAAACTTAGTAAACCACGATTTTAATTTTGGAACCCTAAAATTTAATTAGGGAACCCAATCTGAGTTATCAAAACCTAAGGATTAAAAATATTAGGGAAGTATGTGAAATGACTAAAATAACCCTATGGATAATATGGAAATTACCAAAATACCCTTAGTAGGGGTAAAAAGACCAAAATACCCTCGAGTTTATCTTTTAACAAAGATAAATACAAATCTTAGTGACTCATCACCAAGATTTGCCATAATATCTAAATCCATAAAATAAATGACTAAATTACCCTCAAATTTGAATGGGAAATTACAAAAAAAGTACCCTTAGTGGGTGCAAAATGGCGAAAATACTCTTTTACTTACTTTTAAGTAAAAGATTTGCCAAATCTTTGGTTACTCATCACTTGGTTATTAACATGTGCAAGTAATCAAAGGCTAGTAAAAGTAAACTAATGGGTAGATACATTCCTTGCATTATTACACTAAACAAAAATCAAATTCTTAGCTTTTTTCTCTCGTTTCCTCTTTCTTTCCAAGTTGCTAAGAAAGAAAAAACAAAACAAAACAATAGAGAGAGAGAAGGGCTGCAGATTTTGGTAGTTATAGGGAGTCTAGGAGGGTCTTGGATATTCATACAACAAACTCATAAGCTACTTTGAAGGATCAAGAAGGCACAAGAAGAAAAAGGAAAAAAGAAAATTTTCAAGTTTTGTGTTCTCTTTTGTTAGATCTTTATGAACCAAGTAAATTTTGTTTTTGATCTTTAAACACTCATGATTTACATGAGTATTGGTATTTTATATGTGTATCAAAGTATTTTTGAAAACAAAAGATAGATCGAAGTGAGAAAATCAAGTTTGGTACCAAAAGGTTTAAGAAAAAGCTTTTCTTTGTATGCTATAAATATGTTTATGTTAGATTCTTTGGTTCCTATGGTAAATGGTTTAAAACATATTACTATGATTATCAAGTCTTGGAAGGTAAAATATGCTCCTCCACTAAGCGAGGCAACAAATTGTATCTAACAAGATGATGAAGCACCTGAAATAGGAGAAACATCCAACATTTTGGAGTAAAAACATCATCGAAAAGGGTTATTAATAAACAATTTGTGTGAAG